>CAJHQP010002239.1:0-90798 GCA_905132765.1 Moricandia arvensis
CGATTGAATTAAGCGCAGCTGTATGGGTGATGCGCTCCTGGTTTCAAAACTCAATGTTGCTCACTTCCAAGCTTGGTCCTTCACTTATTATCTCTGGATCAAGCTTGAGGGGGGGGGGGGGTAATGATGAGCATTCCTGAAGATCCAAGTCTTCCATTTCCTCACCTTAGATCAGAAGTGAGAGTATGCAAGTGGTGGAATTCACCCTTGCAAGATTTCTCATCAGCCGGATCAAAGAAACATAAGCAAGGACAGCAGAAACTTGGTGTTAGAACAGATGGCCATCAGAGACTACTTGGCAAGAAGATCAAGTGGAGAGGCTAGCTGATTGGAATGCTATGAATCAGCCCAAGGCGTGGGAGTTAGAACAGTTACCTTCTGGTTGGGAAGCTATGGATCAGCTTCTACATGGAGTTAGAACAGTTACCTACAGTTGGGAAGCTATGAATCAGCCCATAGCATGTGTGCTTGTACCTTGTTGATGAAGTTTCAAGAAGAGGCTTGAATGGGAATTTCAAAGTAAGGGTGAGTAAGTGATCAAGGCAGAAGAATCTGTCACCCCTCATCATTCCAAATAATACATAAGGGACTCAAGTGTCCATGGGACACTCCTCACCATTCTTAGAAACCATAGGCCAGGTACCTATTGAGCTCATGAGCAAAGTAAGGCTTGGACTCAACCCCTAAATGGAGGCAAGAAGCCAGAAGAAGGGGGGAGACAAGCTCTGGTCATAAGAAGAAACTCAAAGGCAGTTTTATCTGTGAAGCAAGTGGCGCCTAATCTGAGTATGAAGTAAGGACGCCTGTTTGACATTGAAGAAAGGCCCTGATCCACGGTTTATGAGTTTCTAAACATGATCATAAGACTCATAAACCCATTGGCCAATCCCTAGGCTGAAGTGATTGCACTCTTTTTCCCTAAGTGTTGGTTTTATCCCATGAGGTTTTCCACACTTAGGTTTTTAATGAGGCAAGTACTCTCAGTTCCAAGCTTGTCCAAGGATCTCCTATGGCCAAGCTTGAGGGGGAGTGTTGAAATGAAGAAGGGAATAACCAGAAGAAGAAGCTAGTTGATGATCCAAAACAAGTGCATCAAGAGAAGACAGTCCATACAGTCTGCTACACAAGCAACTGAGCTGACCCAACTTACCTTGCATGGAAAGAAAGGAGTGGGGAGGCTTAAGGAGATCTTGGAAACCTCCAGAAGTCATGTGCACTAAGTTCTAATGACAAGGAAAATAAGAAGAAGAGGAGAGTTCGGATACTTGAAGAAGAAGTTATTCTGTACATACTTGTGGTGCAAGTCAATCCGTACAGCCTTGCACTTTAAGCAACCAGATAAGCTAGCCTACCGTGGAGGGCAAGGAGAAGAGGGAAACACGTCTGGGTTTGAATTCAAATAGAGAGAAGACTGTTGGAGCTCAGTCAAGACAAGTGGGAATAAAATATATTAAAAGACACATGTTCTCTTAAGAGAAAGACCTGTTGGTGTCATGTCCCTTTCACTCCTCCTGGCCGTGCCTCCCTTGGAATTTTCTGGTTGTTTTCCTACAGAAATAAGTGCTTAGGATGCCCTAGATATATCATTAGTTTATTGTAAGCCTTTGGCTATTTAAAGGATGCTGTAACATGTTGAAAATCAAGGAGAAAGTTCTTCTCTCTTCATAGTCTTGGTTACTTTCTCTCTCTCTCTCATTACACACGAAATTCTCCTCCTCTCTACTCTCTGGTTGCCTAAGTTACTCATAATCTCTTATTTTTCAGATTCTCTTCATAGTATTCACTTATACTTCATCACCTGCATTCACTCTTCATCACTCGCTCTTTCCTTCTCTCTGGTTCAAACAGAACCAGGAGCTTCTTGTCAGTTTACTCTACCTATTCATCTTCTTTTCTCACATTTGGCACCTATCTCTCCATCACATAGCTCATCCCCTGATGTTGGTGCATTGCTTTCCGGATCAGACATGTCCTTGGCTGCATCATTCTTGATACGGCCTTGGTTAGGCATTTTGCTCCTGGATCACTTGAAGGGATGGATGATGGTTTGTCCGAGGCTACTAGCTCTCTGATTTGGACGATGAACTTGGCTTCAAGCTTTGGATTCGGCTTAAAGTTGATATGGCTTCCCTCGAACCGAGTTGATCTTGTTGTGTCTGAAGTGCTTCACGTTGGAAATCTCTTTCCCTTAGGTTAGGCTCAATGCTCAGGCTCTGAACAAAGAAGATAGAAACTTAGACGAGTTTGTGGCTTAAAGATTTTTATTAGAAAAGTGTGTCCACATAGTCTTCTTCATAGGTCTGGGTGAATCTTCATGCCACTAGTCTCGACTTCTCTCTCTCTTCATTTCCAATTGGTAGATACTTGATGGTGAACACCCATTTGCTTGAAACTGCCTTCTTTCCTTTTGGGCGTTCACTTTCATACCAGGTATCATTGATGATCATGGCATTTGCTTCATCATCAACAGATTCCCTCTATTCCTTGTTCTCCATGGCTTCCTCATATGACCTTGGTACATATCCCTGATCAAACCCAGTGATAAAGGCCTGATGCTCAAGTGGAAATCTTGCAAGAGAACACACTGCTGATGTTGGATGAGCTACTGCTTGACTGTTGTAGTAGACCCTTGTGTTCTTCCAGTTTGAAGGAGGGTTCCTTGTCCTTGTACTCCTCCTTAGTGTTTGAGCTTGAACTTCTTGCTGCTCTACTTCATCTTGAACTTGAGCAGTTTCTTATTCATGTAGTACACTCTCCTGATCATGAGTTTGTGAACCTGGTGGTTGTTCTGGTTAATGATCATTGCCCCCCTCAGGATCAGGATGAGTGGCTTATTCACCCTCATGTCCAGTATCAGCAGAAGAAGAAGCTGTGTTAGGCGCCACTTGTGGGTTTGAAAAACTGATTCCCAGATTCTCCATTAGTATCTTTAGGTTTTTTTCTCTATGAGGGAGCTTGAGACAGATAGAATATAGAGAATGAGAAGAGAATCAGTTTAGACTTGAAAGAGAATCATGATGAACATGAAGAACAAAAGAGAGAAAAGAGAGACTGAATCGTATACGTTATTCATCAGAAGAGTTTACAATATATAGAAGGGATTATAAGTGTTTTCGACTAAGAGAAGAGAGACTAAGTGTGTGGACAGAAAGCTAGGCGCATCCCTTAGGTTCAAACGAGTGGCTCAGGTGGCTAGATGCCAATAGCATCTTGACTAGATGCCCTTCACTTTCCAGCTAGCACCGACTGTCAAGCTTGACCGAGCCTTATCCATAAACGGTCATATTGGCGCCCAAATGCTTCAAGGTTACTCGAACCAAACCTTCCCTTCCAAGTAACACTTTTGACCTCCTTATGGTAAGTGTTCTTCTTTTACCTTTTTACCGTGGTAACTCCTGTTGTACGGACCAAGCCATGTCCATACAACTTGCCCTAATTTTGCACATTACCAAAATATGGTTTAAGGTCAATTGGAGTAAACTTGGTCGAGTGGTCTGTACAGTCGGCCGTGCAGTCCGTATCATTCTGATACAAGCCTCTGCTATCAAAGGCTTATGATCCTTAAGAATATCAAAACAAAAAGAGAGAGGTTCAAAAGTTCGATCTAATCGACCTTAAAACCGGCTGGATGGATCGAGTTGATGATGAACGTGGATTGAAGTGCACCACACGAGAGATGGATAGGCTCGTGATACAACACAAAACACTCAGATTCTTGGAGGTACTGGTCTCGACAAAACAAGAGAGAAACAAAGTTTATAAGAAAAGTTCAAGAGAAACAAAGGTTTCATTTTTATTCATTCTTTCAAGTCTGGTTACAAAGAAGCAAATGAAGGAGCTTATATAATCTCGACCAAGGCTGGTCAAATACAAATAAATCAACATAAATGAGAATAAAATTCAGAATAAATGATAACTCAATCAATGGTTTGATTGATATGGCCATTATTGCGTGGTCTTGGCCAAGTAAGGAAAACTATGAGGTTCTTTGTATCTAGACAGCTTGGGGAGGTAAGTGAGATGTTCTGGAACCACATTAGTCACTTGTAGAATCTCTAACCTAAAATCATCCAGAAATAGAGAGTTATGGCGTGCCTTGAATGTGATATCTTCCAAATAAGGCAAGTCGAGAGCTGGTTTATTCGGTTCTGGAAAGTTAAGCATAATTTTGAATTCCCTTGACCATTTCTCCTCATATTGAGCTTGCTTTAAAGCTAAGAGATCCATCTTGAATACTATGATTGGTTTTGGGTCAGGCCGTGCTTGGTTTGGGCTGGAATCCGCTTGTAAATGCATGTACTTGCAGCTAGATGAGGTTGGAAACCTCCAGTTTGTAAAAGCCATAACTTCTTGGCCCGTGAACCTTTTCTCATAACTCCAAGACTCAGTGCTTCCTTGATGAGTGTATGATCCATTAAAAATGGTTTCACATGGAAATCACTTCTGGTTCTTAAGATCTACTTCTTTTACTGAGCATATATCGCTGGAACCTCTAAACTGGTCTATATGGACAGTTTGGTGAGACTCTCCTTCAGCTACTGGTTTTATGACCACGTCACCATTCCTGACATTTAATATGGAGTAATCATCGGTTGGTATCATTATTGCATCATTCCCTCTTTCTTCAAATAGTTTTGTCCTCAAAACTTGTTCCTGCGACATAGTGGTGTCATTTGAATGTTGTTGGACCTCTTCTGTTGGCTCTTCTTTTTCAGTTGGAATGATTGGCAATGGAGACTCATCTGCTGGATCAGGCGGTTCAGGTTCTTTGGTGTCAAGCTCAATTTGCACTGCTCGTTGATATAGCTCCTCTAAATCACAGCATGTGTATCTTTGTATGTGCACACGTATCTCTTCTCTCAGCCCATAAACAAACTGTTTCGTGACATCTTCATTGCTTACTCCTGGATTGAGCCGAATGCGAAGATACTTGAATTGACTGTGATACTCCATGACCGTTTTATCATCTTGGACAAGCATACGAAACTGCCTCCGGATTTCATGATACTGATCACGAGGGATGTATTTTTCCTCAAGAGATTTTTCATCTCTCCCAAGATGGTTGTCGAGAATGGCCAGAAATATAATGGCTCCAGCAGTATTGAGCTTGGTTGATGAGTTGATCAGCTGCAATGAACCCCTTCTCAAATTCTGGACGACCACAAGAAATGAAGAATTCATTCATCTTGTACTCCAGATAGCTCAAATGCCATTGGAGGATGGGTACAAAGTACCACGAGAGGGGAGATTGAGAACAGCCAATACCTTAAAGATCCTAAACTCTATAGGAGGATGGTTGGTAAGTTAATATACTTGACCATTACCCGTCCTGATATTTGTTTTGCTGTGAATCAGGTGAACCAGCATATGCAAGAGCCAAGGGAACATCACTGGAGGATGGTGGAACGGATACTAAACTACCTCAATGGATCACTAGGCCAAGGAGTATGGATGGGGTGTAATGAAAGCACTGAAGTGGTGGGATACTGTGATGCGGATTGGGCAAGAGATAGGGCTGATAGAAAGTCTACTACAGGCTATTGCACCTTCATTAGAGGGAACCTGGTCACTTGGAAGAGCAAGAAACAGAAGGTGGTCTCCTGTTCAAGTGCTGAAACTGAGTATAGAGCCATGCTGAAGTTGACAAACGAGTTGGTGTGGATCAAAGGGATACTAAATCACCTAGGAGTTGAGCAAGCCACACCAATGACTATGCATTGTGACAACAATGCGGCTGTCAACATTGCAACCAACTCGGTGTTTCATGAAAGAACCAAGCACATTGAGGTGGACAGCCACAAGGTGAGGCAAATGGTTGGTCTTGGAGAGATCTTGCCATGCTACACAAGAAGTGAGGATCAGTTGGCGGATGTCTTCACCAAGGCCGCAAGGCAAAAGGTCATTTAGTCTATTCACACCAGATTAGGACTCATTGACCTTACACCAGACAACTAATCCCCTCGTTATGGGGTCTTCACTCTTTTTCCCTTATCAAGGGGTTTTATCCCAAAAGGGTTTTCTATTTGGTGAGGTTTTTAATGAGGGAGATCTCATAGCCTTCCAAGCTTGACTTGTTCCACATGGTCAAGCTTGAGGGGGAGTGTTGATCTGAGGAAATAAATTGAGGAGGTTTTAGAAGTTTGGAAGGGAGGTTGAGATCAAAGGGAAGATGGTGCAAAGTTAGGGCGAGTGTACGGACGGTACGGACTGTTCGGACTGTACGGCCGACCGTACGGACCACTCGACCCAAACAACTTTAAACTCGACCAAAATACATTTTGGTCTTGTGCAAAATTCGGGTCAAGTTGTACGTGTATCCAAAGTTACCCGACTGCTTTACTTGGGAAGTAACCTTATCCATCCGTTGGAAAGGAAGAGGAGAAAGCCTCATGGACAGGCTGGCACGAGCTGGAAAGATCAGCATCTTGTCAAAGATGCTGATGCCATTTGCTTGGCCAGGAAGCCTCAGTTTGAAATAGGCGCGCCCCTGGTTGATCTGAGCCACTCCTTTCTTTGCTTTACTTTCTGAAACCCTTGTATCCCTCTCTATATATTGTAACCCCTTGATAATGAATAAAGCATACATTTCTCTCTAAACTTTCGAGTCTCATAATGTTCTTCATAGTCTCTCATAACCTTTCTTAGTTCTTAGTCTAAATCGAGTCTTCCTCTCATCAAATCTGTTTCTTTTCTTGTTCTGGTTACTTATTCATCTAAGATCTCAAAAGATCTTAATTTTGTTGTGGTGTATATGGGCAGCTTGTTTGATGAATAATCCCATGTTTTGCTAGGTGATGTTTGAAGGCATGGCTTGTATACTCTCCACCATTATCAGACCTGAAATTTTTTATCTTGGAATTGAAATGGTTAGTTACATAGTTTTGGAAGTTGATAAATGCTTCAAAAACTCTATCTTTGCTTTGAATCAGTGTGAGCCAAGTATACTTTGATTTTTCATCTATGAAAGTAACAAAGTACTTATGATTTTCTCTAGATGCACAGGGTGCTGTCCACACATCAGAATGGACTAGATCAAAGCAATTCTCATAGATGGTTAAAGACTTAGGAAAAAAAGATTTGCAGTGTTTACCAAGGATACAAGCCTCACCGGTTTCATTTTTAAAAGATAGATTAGGTAAAATCAGTCCTAAAGCATGAGAGTGAGGGTAACCCAATCTAGCATGCAATAACACATCACTAACTAAAACAGAAGCAGAATTAAAAGCGCAAGTAGAATATGATCTAAGCTTGGTGTCTTCAAGCAAATACAGCTCTCCCTTGCTCACACCTTTTCCCAGCATCTTACTGGTCTTAATATCCTGAAAGCACACATCATTAAAACTAAAAATAACCTTGCAATCCAGATCATTAGTGGCTCTTTTAGCAGATAATAAATTAGATGTGAAAGTAGGCATGTAAAAAGCTTGAGATTCTTTATTAAACAGATTCAGATTTCCTATTCCTTCAATAGGTATCCTATCACCATTTGCAATCACTACACTACCTAGAGCTGGTTTGACATTACAAATGAGTTTAACATCCCTAATCATGTGATGAGAAGCTCCTGAGTCAATTATCAAAGGTCTAGTAGTTTGTGATGCAGTGTGAATAGAATTTAAAGCATTAATACTAGTGTTACCAGAGTTTGCATTGAGAGCCTTTATGAGGGCCTCAATGTTTGACTTGCGGATGAAGGCATCATCATTAGGAGGTTGTGGTATGGCCTGAGAGGTAGACCCAACCGCATGTCTTGTTGAGACCATGGCTCTTCCATCCTCTCCCATGCGCATGGAGACATTGGCTGGCTGTGTATCTTGATCTCTTGCTTCATGAGCCCTGGTCTGGTTGAACTTAGGTGGCCTGAGGTGGGGATGGAGAATCCAGCAGTTGTTCTTGGAGTGACCTTGCTTCTTGCAATGCTCACAAGGCATGCGCTTATCCCCTCCTGGCTTATAGTAAGCTTTGTTTGCTGAAGCAGTCTCCATCTTCTCAGCCTTATTGGCCATAGATAGCTCTCCTTTACCACCAAACAGCCCATCTGAACCTTGTTCTTTCTGTAGTTGAGCACACACATCATCCAGACTGGGCAGCTCCTTAGCTCTTAAAATGTGTTTGATAACATCATTGAAAGTGGGATTAAGAGTCAAGAGTAACCCATATACTTTGTCCTCCTCCCACCTTGTATTCAGGATGGTTGGATCAGTGGTGCTTGGTCTCAGCATCTCAAGCTCAGCCCACAATGCTTTGAACTTTCCAAAGTGTTTGGTAAAGTCCATATCCTCCTGATGCAAGTTGTTGATTGCCTTCTTCACTTCAAAGACTCTGCTGAGGTTTGAGGTGTTTCCATAGACTTTTTGTAAGGTGTCCCACAACTCTTTTGCTGTCTCACAGTAGGAGTAAGCTTCCATTATGGGACAATCCAGGGAACCTTGCAAGGCATACATCACCATGAGATCTTCTCAAACCCATTTGGCTTCATCTGTCACTACAACTTCCCTGCCATCTTCTCCTTGTGTGATTTGTCTTGGGGCTTCTCCTAAGGTGATCTGCTCCCATAGACTTCTTCCACCAAGGGCTGTCTTGGTCAATCTCGACCAGAGAAGGTAGTTTAAACCTTTTAGAGTGACTGGGAAGACCATTTGCTTGTGTTGCTCCATTTCAACTTGTTATTATTGTCCAGTGGGTAATAGAGTGAACTGGGTAGAAATTTGAATTTTGAACACTGGACAGGATAGAAAACAAGCAGAAACGAGCTAATATCTCTTTATGTGATGAAGATATGAAGAGAAAACAAGAGAAATGGTGAAGAACCGCCCAGAAACTTGCAACAACAAACCTAATATCCACTGGACAAAAGGATATTCTTTAAGATACACAGAAAGTAATCGGATAGAAAGGTAGAGTGGAGTCAATAGAGAGTGTTTCCGGAAGAAAACGAAAGGTTTAGGAGCTTAATGCTATGATACCGTGAAAGTAAATGAAGAACAATGAAGAAAAGGTTCAAGAACAAAGAGAGAGAGAGAGAGAGTTGAATCCGTGAAAGAGAGAGAGAAAGAGGTATTTCGAATGCAAAAGAGAGAGAGAGAGAAGGAACCCTTTTTCTTAATTATTTCTGGTCTAAGGAATACAATATAAATAGACTAAATGAAGAGAAACAAGACAAGAAGAATCTAATAAATTATTCTGGCCTGGCAGAGTGATAGTGACCCTTCACAAACGGTCCACACCCTAAAAGGAACATGTGATCTCTTCATTTAAATACTATTCTTGCTTCAGACAAGCTCCCAACGGCTCCCTGACTCTCTGAGGTTGATCTGGGCGAGTTTGAAGTTCCCTTGTCTTCCAAGGTAAGTTAGATTGAGCCTTGGTAGCTTGAGATGCAAGTATGTACGGAATGTCGTGCTTTCCAAGCTTGTACGGACTTGAATACTTCAACTAGACCAGATGCTAATTCTTTATTTATCCATTCCTTCTATGTCTTTGTGTCAATACATATCTCAATCCCAAGGAAGTATTTCATTTCTCCCAAGTCTTTGATCTCAAAAACCGACTTGAGTGTTAAAATGAAGAAGGGAATGCCCAGCAGAAGAAGCTGGTTCATGATCCAAGTATGGATCAAGAGAAATAAAGAAGACAAGAAGAAGAAGTGATCCGGATACTTCAAGTTGAGACTGGTTCATACAGACTTGTGAACCAAGTCATTGTTTGAATGGAGAAGAAAGAAGCATGGCTGAGTTCGATCCATTGATCTGAGATGTAAAGAGGACAAAGTGAAGAAGAGATACCTGACGAGAGTTTGGTCTGTACAACCTTGCTACACAAGGCAGTCTGTACAGTCTTGGCTTCCAAGTAACCCAACTTAACCTAGAGTGACTTGGAAAGCAAGGAAAGTGGGGAACTCGTCCAACTTAATATTCTGAAGTAGAATTGAAGTTTAAATGAGCATCAGACCGTTGGAGAGAGAGATGAGGCAAGTGGGGAGTTAAATAGGTTAAAAGTCACATGTCACACTTAAGGGAGCTGGTCTGTGCTATCACTATCACCAAGGAGACCACACCCCTTCCTCCTGTCCCTTTCTACACTTCTGGACGAACCTAGAATTGGATGTGTCCTATTTGGCCTATTCTATTTCCTTACAAATTTATTTGTCTAGTAAATTCTTCTTTACTGTTTATTTAATGTTGTAATCTGGCTATAAGTAGCCTGCTTGGAAGCAAGTTGAACTTAAGGAGAGTCTGGTTACTCTCTCTCCCTCTCACTTACACGAGCTCTATCTCTGGTGCTCTCATAAACTCTCATCAATCTTCAACTCTTCATTCTTTTACTCTCAGAAATCTAAGTTTATTGTCTTGATTCTCTCCACCATTCTTGTTCTCTGTTTCGCCCAGTTTATGTTCTCTCTCACTTAAACCTTCAAGTCCATCATTCTCATTTTCTAAATCATCTTTTCTCACATGGTATCAGAGCCTAAAAGCTCTTGAAGATCTCACTACTTCTGCAAATTCCCTTTAAAAGAAGTCTCTGTCAAATTTCTGTTCATAATCTTCTTGGATACAACTCTTTATCCACTGGTCCAAAGGTTTTCCAAGACGGAAGAACCTCACCAGTACTGAAGATAAGAGTATATATCATTCTTAGAAACAACAAGAAAGCTTCAGCAAGTTCAGAAAATTTTTGCAAGCTTGTGTTCTTGTTCATCTCTCTTGAGAGCATTCTTTTACCCAGCAGTCCATAGCTGTCCAAGAAGGAGAAAATCATCAACTATGGCGTGTACAGGGTCTCTCAAAAGGTTAAGATGGTTCAGAATGAAGAAAATAACTTCTGGAGGCAAAGGTGTTTGGAAACATGTCTCAGATGAAATACCATGGCAAATCTACAAGGTCCTTTCTCATGGAAATGAATGGCGACCAGAAGCTCTTCCTCTGTTCAAAGAAACTGAAGGAGAGGAGGGGTCAGAAAGGTCCACAAAGCATTCTCAATGAGCCCTCATGGGTTGAAGGTTCAAGGAACCAGCTCAGGTTTCTTGATAGTAAGTTGACCCTCCTAATCTAATAAGAGCATTTTGTGTCATGTCTGCCTTGAGATTGTTGATTGTTAATCATCTAGAAGTGCATATCTATTTCATAATTAGTATGGTTCAGTGTCTAGGAGTGTTCCTATACTTGTGTTGTATTCATGCTCGGGTTAAAATTAATTTGATGCTTGATCTAGTCTCATTTAGCATTAGGATTGTTCTTGCATCCATATTGTCCTGCCTAAATGATGTGATCATGGACCAGCTTACCAAAGAGGATAAAGAGATCTTAGACGAGCCACATGATGCCACAATGCACCAGCAGCCTGGTGATGATGCTTTGACCATTCCAGATGGTCCCATGACCCGTTCCAGAGCCAAGAAACTCAAGGAGACTGTTGTAGGATTACTCACTTCACATCCACAACAAGAAGAAAGTCTTGGACAAGGTTTGATGGTCCGAGATATCTTGATCACCATTCAAGTTATCTCTACATCAAGCTGATCTACTGTTTAGGCAAGACATTTGGTGTGTTCTCTTTTCCTTGCTTTTGGTTTTGTCCCACGAGGTTCTCCGGAAGAAGGTTTTTATCGAGGCCACGACTTGTCTTACAAATCACCTAGGCCCTATCTCGACCCAAGACTAGCAGAAGTTATTTAATTTTAAGCTTATGTTATGTTTAAACTATAGTTTCCATTTTATTATTTTCGAAACCCTAGAGAGCATGTTCTCTGGTTTCTTTTATTTAAGGTTTTTCCCTAACCCTGATGTACTCAAGCAATCTAATATCATCGAGTTCTTTTCTCTTTTGACCGCTCTCTCTTTAGAAGTGTGTCGAGTGTCTCTCTGGTGTGTTATATCCGGAGCTTAAGGGTGTTTAACTTGGTGTGTCATATCCCAGCTATTCATATAGGAGTATCAAGAGTTCTCTCATCCCTCTTGTGTCACCATTCAATCCACAAACCTTGAAGAACTTGAGTCCCTGATTCGTCCTTGCAAGGATCTATCCTCCCAATCAACAAAAGAGCATCCTAGGGGCGCATCACTTTTCATAAAGAGTAGTAGATTTTGGAAAAACTGCCTTACAATGTTTACACAAGATACATGCTTCACATTCATTATTCTTATACATGCTTCACATTCATTAAGCTTAGAGCTCTAGCATGCTTCACATTCATTATTTCTATTCTTCTCTCTCTATGAATAAAGTATACGAATCAGTCTCTCTTTTCTCTCTTTCTTCTTCAAGTTCATCATGATTCTCTTTCAAGTCTAAACCGATTCTCTTCTTACTCTCTCTAATCTATCCGTTTATATCTTCATTTCTATTCTTCTCTAAACATTTTATGATATCAGAGCCAGGTTTCTCTACTGCTGGGTTCTAAATCTCGAGTGTTCTTCAGCATCTTTCAAAGTTTCAAGCTTTATAGATCTGGGTAACCTAAGATGGAAGGAAACAAGACGATGCTGATACCAGTGACTATGAAGGGTTGTGGTAACTACTTGTTGTGGTCAAGACTGGTGAAAACAGCAATAGGAAGCAAGGGGTTGTGGAACCACATCACAGATGGTCCTCCAAAGCAGGCTGCTGAGAAGGAGAAGGCAAAGGAGTAACTGATCTTTCTCTAGCCGATGAGAACAAGTGGGTTCAAGAAGACATGACTGTGGTCACCGTGTTGCAAGCTTCTTTGGAGACCTCAATCCTCGAGGCTTACAGCTAATGTGAGACAAGAAAAGACCTATGGGATACTCTCCAAAAGGTTTATGGGAACACATCAAATCTTAGCCGTGTGTTTGAAGTTAAGAGGGCCATCAACACACTTGTGTGTTAATCTGAGGAAATAAATTGAGGAGGTTTAAGAGGTTTAGAAGGGAGGTTGAGATCAAAGGGAAGATGGTGCAAAGTTAGGGCGAGTGTACGGACGGTACAGACTGTACGGATTGTACGGCCGACCGTACGGACCACTCGACCCAAACAACTTTAAACTCGACCAAAATACATTTTGGTCTTGTGAAAAATCCGGGTCAAGTTGTATGGATGACCCATGTCCGTACAACCTAAGGTCTGTACAACAATGGCGGATACTTGACACTCAAGGCAGATAAAAGGCAAGGTAAACTGGTTGGGTAAAAGGAAGGTTAACCCGGATGGTTACTCAGTAAGAAGGAGGTTCGCGGATAAGGGGATAAGCTTGACCAAGACAGCCTGTCCAGAGCTGGAAAGGAGAAGGCATCTGGTCAAGATGCCAAAAGCAACTCGCACTCTCAGCCACAAATTCAAACAAGGCGAGCCACTCCCCTTAGACCAGCCACGTCTCTCTCTTTATGACCATTCCCTTTGTATCCGTTGTAAACCTACTTTACTCTCTATATAAGTGTAACTTCTCTCAGATTAATAAATCAAGCAATACATTTTCTCTTATCCAAGTTTCTCTCTACTCACTCTCTCTCTCGTTCACTATGAACATCAAGCAACACTCTCTCTAATCTTTCACTCTTTCCACGATTTCTCTCTCAATCTCTCATCATCTACTCTTACTCTCTCAAAATATCATGGTATCAGAGCCAGGTTACTTGTTTCCTGGGGTTTAGATCTGTTATCCTTCATATTCATTTCGAGTTCAAAGGTTCATACTTTCTGGGTTCTTGAAGATCGTTTAGAAGATGGAGGGAAGCAAGATGACAATAGTCATTCCGGTTACTCTTAAAGGTGGTGGAAACTACTTGTTGTGGTCTCGGTTAGTAAAGATTGCAGTTGGGAGCAAGGGTTTGAGGAGTCACATCTCTAATGGAGCTACAAAACCAGTTGCTAGTGAGGAAGAAGGTACAAGGGAGCTTGTGGTAGCTGATCAACAGAAGTGGACTCAAGACAACATGGTGGTGCTTACCATGATCCAAGGATCCTTATATCCACCCATCCTGGAGGCATACAGCTACTGCGAGACACCAAAGGACCTGTGGGAGACTCTCCAGAAGATCTATGGTAATACCTCCAATCTGAGCCGGGTGTTTGAGCTCAAGAGAGCCATAAACACACTCGTTCAAGAAGATGTTGAGTTCACCAAACACTTGGGTAAGTTCAGGGCCTTGTGGTCCGAACTGGAAATGCTTAGACCCAACACAACAGATCAAGACACACTCAAGGAGAGACGTGAACACGATCAGGTGTTTGGGTTAATGTTGACCCTGAATCCTGCCTTTAACGATCTAATCAAACACATACTAAGGTCCCCAAAGCTCCCAACTTTGGAGGAAGTATGTGCTCAGATCTAGAAGGAGGAAGGGTCCTTGAGGTTGTTCGGCGGTAAGGGGGAACTGTCCCTGGCCAATCAAGCTGAGGCTGTCCAAGCTAACAAAGCTATGTACTGGCCTGATGAAGGAAGAGGTGGTGAGGAAAGGAGGTTTGGAGGAACCTGTGATCACTGCTAGAAGTCGGGTCATAAGAGGAGCCAGTGTTGGATACTCCATCCCCATCTCAAGCCGGCAAAGTTCATGAAGGATCGTGATGCAAGAGCCCACCTTTCAACCGAGGCAAGTGAAGCTGGAGGTTCATCCGGAGCTGGTTCAACCAGTCGTGAAGGGGAAGGAAAGTCCTTGACATCTCAACACACTCCCTTGAAGAGCATGGATCATGAGTTGATCAAAAGGTCAGACATTGATGCCCTCATCAAAGCTCTCAAGGAGAATGGTAATGTATCTGGTAACCCTCTAGGGTACTCCTATGCTGCTTATAACTTGTCTAGTATCCCTGATCACTTGAAAACTGAAAATGACTCTCATATTGCTGCATCTAGGGTGCTTAAGAACATTGATCATTTAGAACATAACTCGCCGAGTTCCTATCATGCTTATAATACTAGTAACCCTCTAGTTGTTGATTCAGGAGCCTCTCACCATATTATTAGTGATAATAACTTGATAAAGGACATATAACCTACTCATGGTCATGTAATGATTGCTAATGGTGATAGGATAGCAATAAGAGGAATCGGCAAGTTGATTCTATTTGATAAGGAGTCTAAAGCCTTTTATGTGCATGCACCACTGATTTGCATTGTAATGTTATATTCAGTCCTAATGATGTGAAGTTTCAGGATATTGAGATCCATAAGTTGATCGGAAAGGGAGTAACTAAAGGAGATCCCTACATGCTTAAAGACACTGTCCCAATTTCTGATTTTAAATACTCGTTTAGTTCTACTTCTGTGTTGAATAATGATGCATTGTGCCATGCTAGAGTAGTTCACCCTCATGTTAGAGCTCTAAGCTTAATGTTACCATGTGTCATGTATAAGAATAATGAATGTGAAGCATGTATCTTGTGTAAACATTGTAAGGCAGTTTTTCCAAAATCTACTACTCTTTATGAAAAGTGATGCGCCCCTAGGATGCTCTTTTGTTGATTGGGAGGATAGATCCTTGCAAGGACGAATCAGGGACTCAAGTTCTTCAAGGTTTGTGGATTGAATGGTGACACAAGAGGGATGAGAGAACTCTTGATACTCCTATATGAATAGCTGGGATATGACACACCAAGTTAAACACCCTTAAGCTCCGGATATAACACACCAGAGAGACACTCGACACCCTTCTAGAGAGAGAGCCGTCAAGAGAGAAAAGAACTCGATGATATTAGATTGCTTGAGTACAATAGGGTTAGGGAAAACCCTTAAATAAAAGAAACCAGAGAACATGCTCTACAGGGTTTCGAAAATAATAAAATGGAAACTATAGTTTAAACATAACATAAGCTTAAAATTAAATAACTTCTGCTAGTCTTGGGCCGAGATAGGGCCTAGGTGATTTGTAAGACAAGTCGTGGCCTCATTAAAAACTTTCCTCCGGAAAACCTCGTGTGACAAAACCAAAAGCAAGGAAAAGAGCACACACCAAATGTCTTGCCTAAACACTAACTTAGCTTGATGTAGAGATGGCTTGAATGGTGCTCAAGACATCTCGGATCAAACCTTGTCCAAGACTTTCTTCTTGTTGTGGATGTGAAGTGAGTAATCCTAAAACAGTCTCCTTAAGTTTCTTGACCCTGGAACGGGTCATGGGACCTTCTGGAATGGTCAGAGCATCATCACCAGGCTGCTGGTGCATTGTGGCATCATGTGACTCATCTAAACTCTCCTTGTTATCCTTAGTGATCCGGTCAATGATCACATCAACCCCTCCCTCTTGAAAAGGATTTGTCCTCAAATCTGGTTCATCAACAGCAAAAGGAGCCAAGTCAGTGACCTTGAAGATATTTGATACATCATACTTACCTTGGAGATCAAATTTATAGGCATTGTCGTTGATCTTGTGGATGATTTCGAAGGGTCCATCAACCCTTCGCATTAGCTTGGACTTCCTCTCGTTGGGAAACCTATCCTTCCTCAGGTGAAGCCAAACTTGGTCACCGACTTCAAAGACCCTCACACGCCTTCCTTTGTTGGCTTGCTTCTCATAGAGCTTGGTTTTCTGCTCAATGTTTTGTCTAGCCTTCTCATGGATTTGTTGGACCAGCTCAGCTTTCTTCTTACCGTCCAAACTAACCCTTTCACACTCAGGTAAAGGAATTAGATCCAAAGGAGAGGTGGGATTGAACCCATAAACAATTTCAAAAGGAGAATACTTAAAAGCAGAATGCATGGCATGATTGTATGCAAATTCACAATGTGGTAAGTAGTCTTCCCAAGTTCTCAAGTTCCTTTTAATGAATGCACGCAGGAGTGTTCCTAGAGTTCTATTAACTACCTCAGTTTGTCCATCAGTTTGTGGATGACATGTAGTAGCAAATAACAGCTTAGTGTCTAACTTAGACCAAAGAGTCTTCCAAAAGTAACTATGAAACTTAGTATCTCTATCAGAAACTATAGTCCTAGGCATGCCATGTAAACGAACAACCTCTTTAAAGAACAAGTTAGCAATGTGCAATGCATCATCAGTCTTATGACATGCTATGAAATGTGCCATCTTAGAGAACCTATCAACAACTACAAATATGGAGTCCTTTCCGGTTCTAGTCCTAGGCAACCCAACAATAAAGTCCATGGAAATGTCATTCCAAGGATGGTGTAGAATTGGTTAAGGAGTATACATACCCTGGGATTGGACTTGGGACTTAGCATGCTTGCAAGTAGCACACCTCCCACAGATTCTCTCCCCATCTCTCTTTATGTGCGGCCAATAGAAGTGATACTGCAAAACTTTAAGGGTCTTGGCAATCCCAAAGTTTCCCATTAGACTGCCCCCATGGGATTCCCTAACAAAAAGATCTCGCAAAGAACAATTGGGCACACACAATCTGTTATCATAAAACAAGAACCCTTCTTGTCTAAAGTAGTGTCCCGCAGCAAACTTCTCACAAGATGCATAAGCTTCCTTGAAATCAAGGTCAGTGTCATACATATCTCTAATCTGCTCAAACCCTAGTAACTTAGCATCTAGAGTGGTCAAGAGAACATACCCCCGAGATAGTGCATCAGCAACTATGTTCTCCTTACCTTGTTTATACTTGATCACGCATGGGAATGTTTCAATGAACTAAACCCATCTTGCGTGTCTTTTACTGAGCTTACTCTGCCAGTTTAGATACTTTAGAGACTCATGGTCAGTGTGGATGACAAACTCCTTGGGCCACAAGTAATTCTGCCATGTTTGCAAGGCCCTCACCAAGGCATAGAGTTCTTTGTCATAGTTTGCATAGTTGAGAGTGGCTCCTCCAAGCTTCTCACTAAAGTAGGCAATGGGTTTCCTATCGTGCATCAATACAGCACCAATTCCAATTCCTGAAGCATCACATTCTATTTCAAAAGTTTTTGTAAAGTCAGGAAGCATAAGAGGAGGTGATTGAGTAAGCTTCTCTTTTAGGCATTGGAAAGCCTTCTCTTGTGCTTCTCCCCACTTGAATCCGACATACTTCTTTATCACTTCAGTTAAGGGAGCTGCTATGGTGCTAAAGTCTCTCACAAAATGCCTATAGAACCCGACAAGCCCATGGAAACTTCTCACTTCTCCTACTGAGGTTGGGCTCGGCCAGTCCTTGATGGCTTTGATCTTCTCCTTGTCCACCTTAACTCCATCTGCACTCACAACAAAGCCTAGGAAAACCAAGTTATCCGTGCAAAAAGTGCACTTCTTCAAGTTGGCAAAGAGTTTGTCATTCCTCAAAACATTTAGGACAGCCCTAAGATGTTCTATATGTTCTTCTAAAGTCTTGCTATATACTAAGATGTCGTCAAAGTATACAACAACATAAATGCCTATGAATGATCTAAGAACATGATTCATTAACCTCATGAATGTACTAGGTGCATTTGTCATTCCAAATGGCATAAATAACCACTCATATAATTCATGTTTAGTTTTAAATGCAGTTTTCCACTCATCTCCTTCTTTCATCCTAATCTGATGATAACCACTCTTTAAATCTATCTTAGAGAAGATGCAAGAACCATGCAATTAATCAAGCATATCATCTAATCTAGGTATAGTGTGGCGATACTTCACTGTGATGTTGTTGATTGATCTACAATCAACACACATACGCCAAGAACCATCCTTCTTAGGCATTAGGAGCACTGGTACAACACATGGGCTCAAACTGTCTCGGATATAGCCCTTCTCCATGAGTTACTCTACTCGTCTATGCAATTCCTTGATCTCAACCGGATTGGTTCTGTAAGCTGGTCGGTTTGGAAGTGTAGATCCTGGAACAAAGTCTATCTGGTGCTCAATCCCACGCAAAGGAGGTAACCCAATGGGAATGTCCTCTGGAAATACATCTTGAAACTCCTGCAAAAGAGAAACCATTTCACTCGGATACACCGGTGTAGAATCTGTTAAGTTCAAGAGAGTTTCTTTAAACACAAGTAAGATAGCTGGTTTTTAGAGTAAATAGTTCTTTTGATGTCACCCATGTTTGCATAGAAGTTTGGGTGCTTAGTTCCAGCCGGTTTGAGATCAATCTCCTTCTTCTTTTGGAGTTGAATCTGATCATGCTGAACTTCCTTAGGTGTCAAGGGAACCAGGACAGTCTTGCGTCCCTTGAACTCAAAGGAGTGCTTGTTGGTGAAACCATCATGGATAACTCGGCGATCAGATTGCTAAGGTCTCCCAAGAAGTATGTGACCAGCTTCCATAGGTAACACATCACACAAGACTTCATCCTCATATCTCCCTATGGCTAAAGGAATGAAAACTTGATTTGAAAACTTCATGGTGCCCTCTTAATTCAACCATTGTAGCCGGTAAGGTTTTGGGTGCTTCTGAACCTTCAAACCCAACTTCTTGACCATTGTCTCACTAGCAGCATTCACACAACTGCCTCCATCAACTATGAGGCTGCATACTTTCCCTTGGACCAAGCACCGGGTATAGAATAGGTTCTCACGTTGCTCTAGCTCCTCAGTCTTGGTTTGCAAGCTTAGAAGACTTCTTGCTACTAAAAGCTTCCCCTGGACTGGTCCTTCTTCATGCTCTTCTTCAGTTTCTTCTTGGTCAGACTCGGTGTTGTCATCTTCAGAGGTATACTCACCATCTTCCAGTAGGATAATGACTCTCTTGTTGGTACATTCATTGGCATAATGACCTCGTCCTTGGCACTTGAAACACTTGACATCACGAGCTCTGGAACTAGAAGCCTCAGCCTTGCCCTTGCCCTTATCAAGAGTACTGCTTGGTTTGGTTTCTTCTCTCGAATAGGACTTGTTGTCTTTCTGATATGGTTTAGACTCCTTAGGATATGTGGACTTCTCTTCCTTGGTGTTGTGTAACCGTTTGGATCCATAGTTGGCTCGTGAATGTCCCTTCCTCTTGAGCTGTTGCTCCACAAGAATAGCCTTGCGTAACATCTCTTCTAACTCCACATAATGTTGCATCTCAACATTGTCTTGTATCTCTTAGTTGCATGAGGTCTCTCTTCTCTTATGGTCTCTCGGTTGGGACCTTGACCAGTAGCTCTTCTTACTTCTTTTCTGAACTCTCTGTGGAGCTCATTAAGATTGGTCCTCATCATCTCGGTCATGGTTGCTACCATAGACTGATTTAATTGCGCAGTCATGGCTTCCATGAGTAGCTTGTTCTTTCGGACTAGTTCAGCTTCTTCTTCAGACTTGGTCCCCATTGCTTCCTGCACAAAGGAAAACAAGATAACCAGTAAAAAGATTCTAGGTAAACAAGAGAAGCAAAAAGGAAAAAGATCAACACAACAATTAAGCTTGCTCGACAAGGTAAAAGGAAAATGGATACGCAGCTAGGTCTAAAAATCTAGGGCTTCCGCCTATCAACCAAAAAGGAAATTCTCTTAAACCTTGTCTAAACTTTATGAGTTTTGAGCAGACCAAAACAAGTTAGATCTTCTTCTTGTTCAAATTGATAGAGGTTTATTGCGGATGAAACAGAAAAAGTTAAGAGAGAAAGAAGACTTCCCTAACCAAAGTTGCTCTGATACCATTTGATGTGCCCCTAGGATGCTCTTTGGTTGATTGGGAGGATAGATCCTTGCAAGAACGAATCAGGGACTCAAGTTCTTCAAGGTTTGTGGATTGAATGGTGACACAAGAGGGATGAGAGAACTCTTGATAATCCTAGATGATTAGCTCGGATATGACACACCAAGTTAAACACCCTTAAGCTCCGGATATAACACACCAGAGAGACACTCGACACCCTTCTAGAGAGAGAGCCGTCAAGAGAGAAAAGAACTCGATGATATTAGATTGCTTGAGTACAATAGGGTTAGGGAAAACCCTTAAATAAAAGAAACCAGAGAACATGCTCTCTAGGGTTTCGAAAATAATAAAATGGAAACTATAGTTTAAACATAACATAAGCTTAAAATTAAATAACTTCTGCTAGTCTTGGGCCGAGATAGGGCCTAGGTGATTTGTAAGACAAGTCGTGGCCTCGTTAAAAACCTTCCTCCGGAAAACCTCGTGTGACAAAACCAAAAGCAAGGAAAAGAGCACACACCAAATGTCTTGCCTAAACACTAACTCAGCTTGATGTAGATATGGCTTGAATGGTTTTCAAGACATCTCAGATCAAACCTTGTCCAAGACTTTCTTCTTGTTGTGGATGTGAAGTGAGTAATCCTACAACAGTCTCCTTAAGTTTCTTGACCCTGGAACGAGTCATGGGACCTTCTGGAATGGTCAGAGCATCATCACCAGGCTGCTGGTGCATTGTGGCATCATGTGACTCATCTAAACTCTCCTTGTTCTCCTTAGTGATCCGGTCCATGATCACATCAAAAAGTGTTTTGATCTTGTGCATTCAGATGTGTGGACTGCTCCTTGTTTATCTAGGGAAAATTTCAAGTACTTTGTAACATTCATTGATGAAAAATCGAAATACACCTCGATAACTCTCATTCAAACTAAGGATATAGTGCTTGATGCATTTAGAAATTTTCAGGCTTATGTGATTAACCATTACCATGCCAGGATTAAGATTTTCAGGTCTGATAATGGTGGTGAGTACACAAGCCTGGCGTTCAAGAAACATCTAACTCAACATGGGATCCTTCACCAAACAAGCTGCCCTTACACTCCACAACAAAATCGAGTGGCTGAAAGGAAGAATAGGCACCTTATGGAGGTGGCTCGGTCGATAATGTTCCAGTCCAATGTCCCTAAAAGGTTTTGGAGTGATGTTGTGACGACTGCATGTTATTTGATCAACAGAACACCTACCAGAGTTCTAGATGACAAGGCTCCATTTGAAGTTCTAAACCAGGAGAAGCCGGTCTTAAGTCATCTAAGGGTGTTTGGGTGTCTATGCTTTGTTCTGGTTCCCAGGGAGATGAGGAACAAACTGGAACCAAAGAGCACAAGGGCAATGTTCATTGGCTACTCTACAACACAGGAAGGGTACAAATACTTTGATCCAAAGACAAGGCGAGTTCTGGTGTCTAGGTATGTGAAGTTTGTGGAGTCAAGAGGGTACTATAAAGAGAAGAGTTGGGATGATTTGAAGGATCTATCCCAAGCCTCTGATAAAGCTGCTAGTCTCCGGATTATTCTTGAGGGTCTTGGGATCAATACCACCCAGGATCAGAGGAGGTAAGAAGGGCAAACACTCATGAAGCTGAAGATCAAACTCACCATGATCATGAAGGGGGAAATACACTTGAGGCCGGAGGAGGTCAAGATGAGGAACACTCAGGATATCATGATCAAGGTGAGGCAGAAAGAGAAGAAGAGAGTGAAGAAAACAATGGACCTGAAGAAGAAGGTCATGAGGAACCAGTGGAAGAAGGTCATGAGAACCAGTGGAAGAAGCTCCACCATTTAGGAGGAGTATGAAGGTGAGGAGAGACCCTTCAAACTGGGTCAACACTCGGGTGTACTACAATGCCCAAGCAGTAGCTCATCCAAGTCAGGTGGTATGTTCTTTTGCCGAGTTCCCAAAAGAGCATTGTGCCTTTATAAATTGTCTGGATGAAAGCCAAGTGCCAAGATCATATGAAGAAGCTATGAAGGATGAGAAATGGAGAGCCTCAGTTGCAGATGAAGCTAATGCCATGATCAAAAATGAGACATGGTATGAAAGTGAGTTGCCTAAAGGAAAGAAAGCAGTAACCAGTATGTGGATTTTCACCATCAAGTTTCTGCCAAATGGGAAGATAGATAGAAGGAAGAAAAGATTGGTGGCTAGAGGTTTCATTCAAACATATGGAGAAGACTATCTTGACACCTTTGCTCCAGTTGCTAAACTCCATACTATTCAGATTGTTTTATCAGTGGCAACCAATTTGAAATGGAATCTCTGGCAAATGGATGTCAAGAATGCGTTTCTTCAAGGAGAACTTGAAGATGAAGTCAACATGAAGCCACCACAAGGTCTTGAAGGTCTTATGAAACCAGGAAACGTGCTGAGGTTGAAGAAAGCTATTTATGGCCTAAAGCAGTCGCCTAGAGCATGGTACAACAAGCTTAGCACTACTCTGAATGGGCGAGGCTTCAGGAAGTCTGAGTTAGATCATACCCTCTTCACTCTCACCACAACCTCAGGTATCATTGTCCTTCTAGTTTATGTTGATGATATCATCATAACCGGAAGTGACAAAGCAGGTATACAAGATACTAAAGACCATCTGAAATCTGTTTTGAAATCAAAGACTTAGTTGAGATGAAATACTTCCTTGGAATTGAGATATGTAGGTCCAAGGACGGTTTGTTCATGTCCCAAAGGAAATACACTCTTGATCTTTTGAAAGATGTAGGTAAACTTGGTGGGAAGATAGCTAAAATGCCATTGGAGGATGGGTACAAAGTACCACGAGAGGGGGAGATTGAGAACAACCAATACCTTGAAGATCCTAAACTCTATAGGAGGATGGTTGGTAAGTTAATATACTTGACCATTACCCGTCCTGATATTTGTTTTGCTGTGAATCAGGTGAGCCAACATATGCAAGAGCCAAGGGAACATCACTGGAGGATGGTGGAACGGATACTAAACTACCTCAATGGATCACTAGGCCAAGGAGTATGGATGGGGTGTAATGAAAGCACTGAAGTGGAGGGATACTGTGATGCGGATTGGGCAGGAGATAGAGCTGATATAAAGTCTACTACAGGCTATTGCACCTTCATTGGAGGGAACCTGGTCACTTGGAAGAGCAAGAAACAGAAGGTGGTCTCCTGTTCAAGTGCTGAAGCTGAGTATAGAGCCATGCTGAAGTTGACAAACGAGTTGGTGTGGATCAAAGGGATACTAAAGCACCTAGGAGTTGAGCAAGCCACACCAATGACTATGCATTGTGACAACCAGGCGGCTATCCACATTGCAACCAACTCGGTGTTTCATGAAAGAACCAAGCACATTGAGGTGGACTGCCACAAGGTGAGGCAAATGATTGGTTTTGGAGAGATCTTGCCATGCTACACAAGAAGTGAGGATCAGTTGGCGAATGTCTTCACCAAGGCCGCAAGGCAAACAGTCATTGAGTCTATTCACACCAGATTAGGACTCATTAACCTTACACCAGAAAACTAATCCCCTCGCGATGGGGTCTCCACTCTTTTTCCCTCATCAAGGGGTTTTATCCCAAAAAGGGTTTTCTCTTTGGTGAGGTTTTTAAAGAGGGAGATCTCATCGCATTCCAAGCTTGACTTGTTCCACATGGTCAAGCTTGAGGGGGAGTATTGATCTGAGGAAATAAATTGAGGAGGTTTAAGAGGTTTAGAAGGGAGGTTGAGATCAAAGGGAAGATGGTGCAAAGTTAGGGCGAGTGTACGGACGGTACGGACTGTACGGCTGACCGTACGGACCACTCGACCCAAACAACTTTAAACTCGACCAAAATACATTTTGGTCTTGTGCAAAGTCCGGGTCAAGTTGTACGGATGACCCATGTCCGTACAACCTAAGGTCCATACAACAATGGCGGATACTCGACACTCAAGGCAGAGAAAAGGCAAGGTAAACTGGTTGGGTAAAAGGAAGGAGGTTAACCCGGATGGTTACTCAGTAAGAAGGAGGCTCGCGGATAAGGGGATAAGCTTGACCAAGACAGCCTGTCCAGAGCTGGAAAGGAGAAGGCATCTGGTCAAGATGCCAAAAGCATCTCGCACCCTCAGCCACAAATTCAAACCCGGCGCACCACTCCCCATAGACCAGCCACGTCTCTCTCTTTATGACAATTCCCTTTGTATCTGTTGTAAACCTACTTTACTTTCTATATAAGTGTAACTCCTCTCAGATTAATAAATCAAGCAATACATTTTCTCTTATCCGATTTTCTCATTGTGCAGGAAGAGATTGAGTTCACCAAGCATCTGGGTAGGTTCAGGGCCCTGTGGTCTGAACTTGAGATGCTGAGGCCGAATACTACTGATCAAGAGACTATCATGGAAAGGCGAGAACAAGATCAAGTCTTTGGCTTGTTACTGACCCAGAATCCAGTTTAGAATGACCTGATCAAGCACATCTTGAGGTCATCCAAGCTTCCATCTTTGGAGGAGGTATGTGCTCAAATCCAAAAGGAAGAGGGATCACATGGATTATTTGGAGGAAGGGGAGACCTATCCTTAGCAAACAAGGCTGAAGTCACTCAAGCAAACAAGGCTATGTACAAGCCTGAGGAAAGGAGGTACGGTGAGGAAAGAAGGTTTGGGGGGAACTGCGACTATTGCAAGAAGCCAGGACACAAAAGGAGTCAGTGCTGGATCCTCCACCCACATCTCAAGCCGACAAAGTTTATGAAGGAAAGAGAGGCAAGGGCTCACCTTTCAACTAAAGCAAATGAAGCCGGGTCTTCTGGTGCTGGGACAAGCAAGAATGAAGGTGAAGGAAAGGCCCTAGCTTCTCAACACACTCCTGGAAAGAGCACCGAGGACGAACTGGTCAGAAGGTCAAACATAGATGCTCTAATCAAAGCTCTTAAGGAGAAT
The DNA here is from genome assembly GCA_905132765.1 of Moricandia arvensis. Classification (NCBI taxonomy): domain Eukaryota; kingdom Viridiplantae; phylum Streptophyta; class Magnoliopsida; order Brassicales; family Brassicaceae; genus Moricandia; species Moricandia arvensis. Next base: position 25,403 of record CAJHQP010002239.1, read on the forward strand.
GGTAATGTACTCAGAAACACCCTTGGATAGTCTTATGCTGCATCTAGGTTGACCAGTACTCTTGATCATTCAAATGCTAGAAGTGAATCACCTAGTTCCTTTATTGCTGAAGTAGAATCAACTAAGTCCATGATTGCTTGTGTAAACAAACCGTTGATAGTTGATTCTGGTGCTTCACACCACATGATCAGTGATACTAATCTTATAAAGGATATAGAACCGACTCATGGTCATGTAATGATTGCAAATGGTGATAGGATAGCAATAAAAGGGATTGGTAAACTGAACTTGTTTGATAAAGAGACTAGAGCCTTTTACATGCCTGAATTTACTTCAAACTTGCTATTTGTTAAGAAATGCACTACTGATTTGAAATGCAATGTTATCTTCAGTCCTAATGATGTGAAGTTTCAGGATATTGAGAGCAGTAAGTTGATTGGGAAAGGAGTTACCAAAGGAGATCTTTACATGCTTGAAGACATTACTGCTTTCCTAGCTCTAGTTACTCGTTTAGTTCTGTTTCCACTTTGAATAATGATGCATTATGGCATGCCAGATTAGGTCATCCACATGTTAGAGCCTTAAGCTTAATGTTACCAGGTGTCATGTTTAAGAATAATGAATATGAAGCATGTATCTTGGGTAAACATTGTAAGACAGCTTTTCAGAAATCAAGAACTATATATGAAATATGCTTTGATCTTGTGCACTCTGATGTTTGGACTGCTCCTTGTTTATCTAGAGAGAACTATAAGTATTTTGTTACATTCATAGATGAAAAATCCAAATACACCTTGATAACTCTAATTCAAACTAAGGATAGGGTGCTTGATGCAGTTAAGAACTTTCAAGCTTATGTCTCTGACCATTATAATGCCAAGCTTAAGATTTCAGTTAGATTATGGTGGAGAGTACACGAGTCATGCATTCAAGCAACACTTAGCTCAACATGGGATCCTACATCAAACGAGTTGTCCCTACACCCCTCAACAGAATGGAGTAGCAGAAAGGAAAAACAGACACCTTATGGAGGTTGCTAGGTCCATGATGTTTCAAAGCAATGTAACTAAACGGTTCTGGAGTGATGCTGTGATGTCTGCTTGCTATCTAATCAATAGGATACCAACCAAAATCCTAGAAGATGTGTCGCCCTTTGAGGTTCTGAACAAGAGTAAGCCAGCTCTCAACCATCTTCGAGTGTTTGGATGCTTGTGCTTTGTGCTTGTTCCAGGGGAGATGAGAAGCAAACTTGAACCAAAGGGCACTAGGGCCATGTTTATTGGGTACTCCACAACTCAGAAGGGATGCAAATGCTTTGATCCAAAGGCGAGAAGGGTCCTGGTATCAAGGGATGTAAAGTTTGTTGAGTCAAGAGGATACTATAAGGAATGAAGCTGGGAAGATCTAAAGGACCTATCTCAAGCATCTGATAAGGCCACAAGCATTAGGATAATTCTCGAAGGTCTTGGGATTAATCTTACCCAGGATCAGAAGACACATGAAACCCCGAATCCACCTGAAGCTGAAGAACCATCCCACCTTGATCATGAGGGGGGAAATGAAACAAAAGGTGAGATAGGTGAAAGTAGTCCTGGACCAGGGACACAGTTGAGTCCTGATCAACGAAGGATGGATGAAAGTCATGCTCATGAGGAGGAAGAAGAGGAACAAGGTTCTGAAGTTCATGAAGATCAAGCTGAACCTGTGGTAGCTCCCTTAAGAAGAAGTACTAGGGTAAGGAACTCTCCATCAAACTGGCTAAAGACTATAGTATATTACAATGCTCAGGCAGTGGCACATCCAAGTCAAGTTGTTTGCTCATTTACTGAGTTTCCAAGTGAGCATTGTGCTTTCATGACTCGCCTAGATGAAAGTCACATACCAAGGTCATATGAAGAGGCTATGACTGAAAAGGAGTGGAGAGATTCAGTTAATGATGAAGCTAATGCCATGATTAAAAATGATACATGGTATGAAAGCAAGCTACCAAAGGGGAAGAAGGCAGTATCAAGTAGGTGGATCTTTACAATCAAGTATTTGCCTAATGGGAAGATTGAAAGGAAGAAAACCAGGCTCGTTGCTAGAGGGTTCACCCACACTTATGGAGAGAATTACATAGACACTTTTGCTCTTGCTGCCAAACTCCATACCATTCGGATTGTCCTATCCATTGCAACCAATCTAGAATGGGGATTATGGAAAATGGATGTGAAGAATGCATTTCTTTAAGGAGAACTGGATGATGAAGTGTATATGCATCCTCCACCAGGTCTAGAAGGGCTGGTTAAACCCGGAAATGTGCTAAGATTGAAGAAGGCTATCTATGGTCTCAAGCAATCCCCAAGAGCTTGGTACAACAAGCTGAGCACAACCTTGAATGGGCGAGGGTTCAGGAAGTCCGAGCTTGATCACACCTTGTTCACTCTCACCACTGCCTCAGGTATAGTTGTCCTTCTAGTTTATGTTGATGATATCATCATAACTGGAAGTGACAAAGAAGGTATACAAGCTACCAAAGACTTTCTTAAATCTGTATTTGAAATCAAAGATTTAGGAGAAATGAAATACTTCCTTGGGATTGAGATTTGCAGATACAAGGAAGGATTGTTCACATCAGTTCCTCATCAAGACAAAGCCAAAGCCAAAGGAGGCAGAGACGTGGCCAAGAAGGAAGGACAAACCAGAGAGATGAACTTGCTGGTTTAAAGATCAAGATACCTCCCTACCATGGGAAAGCTGATCCGGATGCCTATCTTGAATGGGAGAAGAAGATTGAGCTGGTCTTTCAGTGTAAGTAGTACAAAAATCACAAGAAGATCCTGATAGCTGCTATTGAGTTCTATGACTATGCTCTAAGCTGGTGGGATCAGTATGTTACTAACCGTAGAAGGAATGGTGAGGAACCGCTTGAAACTTGGCCAGAGATGAAGTCTATCATGCGCAAGAGATTTGTTCCAAGTCATTATCATAGAGATCTTCCCCAAAGGCTCAGAAAACTCACCCAAGGTTCAAGATCAGTAGAAGAATACTACCAGGAGATGGAGTTACTCATGCTAAGGGCTAGTATATCTGAAGATAGAAAAGCCACAATGTCAAGGTTTCTGTGTGGTCTAAACCGTGAGATACAAGACAAAGTTGAGATGCAACATTATGTGGAGTTAGAAGAGATGTTACAAAAGGCTATTCTTGTGGAACAACAACTTAAGAGGAAGGGACATTCACGAACCAGCTTTGGATCAAACCGGTTACACAACACCAAGGAAGATAAGCCAACTTACCCTGAGGAGTCTAGGCCATACCAGAGAGAAGGCAAGCCTTATCTGAGGGAAGAAACCAAACCGAGTAGTACCCTTGACAAGGGGAAAGGCAAGGCTGAGGCTTCTAGTTCCAGAGCTCGGGATGTCAAGTGTTTCAAGTGACAAGGACGAGGTCACTATGCTAATGAATGTACCAACAAGATAGTCATGATTCTTCTAGAAGATGGTGAGTATGTTTCTGAAGATGAAGGCACCAAACCTGACCAAGAAGAAACTGAGGAAGAGCATGAATAAGGACCGGTCCAAGTGAAGCTTTTAGTAGCAAGAAGACTCCTAAGCTTGCAAACAAAGACTGAAGAGCTAGAGCAACGTGAGAACCTGTTCTACTCAAGGTGCTTGGTCCAAGTAAAACTTTGCAGCCTTATAGTTGATGGAGGCAGTTGTGTGAATGCTGCTAGGGAGACAATGGTCAAGAAGTTGGGTTTGAAGGTTCAAAAGCACCCAAAACCTTACAGGCTACAATGGATTAATGAAGGAGGCACCATGAAGGTCTCTAATCAAGTTCTAATTCCCTTAGCCATAGGAATATATGAAGATGAGGTCTTGTGTGGTGTCTTACCTATGGAAGCTGGTCACATACTTCTTGGGAGAACTTGGCAATCTGATCGCCGAGTCATACATGATGGCTTCACCAACAAGAATTCCTTTGAGTTCAAGGGTCGCAAGACTGTCCTGGTTCCATTGACCCCTAAGGAAGTTCAGCATGATCAGATTCAGCTCCAAAAGAAGAAGGAGATTGATCTCAAACCGGCTGGAACTAAGCACCCAAACTTCTATGCAAACATGGGTGATATCAAAAGAACTCTCTTGTCTAAACAACAGGATATCTTACTGGTCTTTAAAGAAAATCTTTTGAACTTAACAGATTCTACACCGGTGTATCCGAGTGAAATGGTTTCTCTTTTGAAGGAGTTTCAAGATGTATTTCCAGAGGACAACCCCATTGGTTTACCTCCCTTGCGTGGGATTGAGCATCAGATAGACTTTGTTCTAGGATCTACACTTCCAAACCACCTAGCTTATAGAATCAATCCGGTTGAGACAAAGTAGTTGCAAAGACAAGTAGAGGAACTCATGGAGAAGGGCTATATCCGAGAGAGTTTGAACCCATGTGTTGTACCAGTGCTCCTTGTGCCTAAGAAGGATGGTACTTGGCGCATGTGTGTTGATTGTAGATCAATCAACAACATCACAATGAAGTATCGCCATCCTATACCTAGATTAGATGATATGCCTGATGAATTACATGGTTCTTGCATCTTCTCTAAGATAGATTTGAAAAGTGGTGATCATCAGATTAGGATGAAAGAAGGAGATGAATGGAAAACTGCATTTAAGAATAAGCATGGTTTGTTTGAGTGGTTAGTTATGCCATTTGGATTGACAAATGCACCTAGTACATTCATGAGATTGATGAATCATGTTCTTAGATCATTCATAGGAACCTTTGTTGTGGTATACTTTGATGACATCTTAGTATATAGCATGAACTTTGTGGATCATATAGAACAACTTAGGGCTGTTCTTAATGTGTTAAGAAATGAGAAACTCTTTGCCAATTTGATGACATCAAGGACGGGCCAATCCCAACCACAGTAGAAGAAGTGAGAAGTTTCCATGGGCTTGCTGGGTTTTACAGGCGTTTTGTGAGGGACTTTAGCACCATTGCAGCTCCATTGACTGAAGTAATCAATAAGGATGTAGGACTCAAATGGGGAGAAGCACAAGAAGCCGCATTCCAAACCCTTAAAGAGAAGCTTACTCAATCACCTCTCTTAATGCTTCCTGACTTTACTAAAACCTTTGAGACTGAATGTGATGCCTCAGGGATTGGAATTGGTGCTGTATTGATGCAGGATAGGAAACCCATCGCCTACTTTAGTGAGAAGCTTGGAGGAGCCACTCTAAACTATGCTACATATGACAAAGAACTCTATGCTTTGGTGAGGGCCTTGCAAACATGGCTGCATTACTTGTGGCCCAAAGAGTTTGTGATACACACTGACCATGATTCCCTAAAGTATCTAAAAGGGCAGAGTAAGCTTAGTAAGAGACACGCAAGGTGCGTTGAGTTCATTGAGACATTCCCATACGTGATCAAATACAAACAAGGTAAGGAGAACATAGTTGCTGATGCACTATCTCGGAGGTATGTTCTCTTGACCACTCTTGATGCTAAGCTACTAGGTTTTGAGCAGATTAAGGACATGTATGAGACTGACCTTGATTTTAAAGAAGCTTATGTGTCTTGTGAGAAATTTGCTGCAGGACACTACTTTTGGCAAGATGGATTCTTGTTCTATGATAACAGGTTGTGTGTTCCTAATTTTTCTCTACGAGATCTATTTGTTAGGGAATCCCTAGGGGCAGTCTAATGGGACATTTTGGGATTGCCAAGACTCTTAAAGTTTTTCAGCATCACTTCTATTGGCCACACATGAAAAGAGATGTTGAGAGAATCTGTGGAAGGTGTGCTACTTGCAAGCATGCCAAGTCCCAAGTCCAATCTCAGGGTTTGTACACTCCTTTACCAATTCCTCACCATCCTTGGAATGACATATCTATGGATTTCATTGTTGGATTGCCTAGGACTAGAACTGGAAAGGACTCCATATTTGTTGTTGTTGATAGGTTCTCTAAAATGGCACATTTTAGAGCTTGTCATAAGACTGATGATGCATTGCATGTTGCTAACTTGTTCTTTAAAGAGGTTGTTCGTTTATATGGCATGGCTAGGACTATAGTTTCTGATAGGGATACTAAGTTTCTTAGTTACTTTTGGAAGACTTTTTGGTCTAAGCTAGGCACTAAGTTGTTGATTTCTACTACATGTCATCCGCAAACTAATGGACGAACTGAGGTAGTTAATAGGACTCTAGGAACACTCCTGCGTGCATTCATCAAAAAGAACTTGAAAACTTGGGAAGATTACTTACCTCATTGTGAATTTGCATACAATCATGCCATGCATTCTGCTTCTAAGTATTCTCCTTTTGAAATTGTTTATGGGTTCAATCCCACCTCTCCATTGGATCTAATGCCATTACCTGAGTGTGAAAGGGTTAGTTTGGACGGTAAGAAGAAAGCTGAGATGGTCCAGCAAATCCATGAGAAGGCTAGACAAAACATTGAACAGAAAACTAAGTACTATGAGAAGCAAGCCAACAAGGGAAGGCGTGTGCAACTCTTTGAAGTTGGTGACAAGGTTTGGCTTCACCTAAGGAAGGATTGGTTTCCCAACGAGAGGAAGTCCAAGCTGATGCCAAGAATTGATGGACCCTTCGAGATCATCCACAAGATAAATGACAATGCCTATAAACTTGATATCCAAGGAAAGTAAGATGTGTCTAATAGCTTCAATGTTACTGACTTGGTTCCTTTTATTGTTGATGAACCAGATTTGAGGATAAATCCTTTTCAAGAGGGAGGGGATGATGTAATCATGGACCAGCTTACCAAAGAGGGTAAAGAGATCTTAGACGAGCCACATGATGCCACAATGCACCAATAGCCTGGTGATGATGCTTCGACCATTCCAGAAGGTCTCATGACCCGTTCCAGAGCCAAGAAACTCACGGAGACTGTTGTAGGATTACTCACTTCACATCCACAAAAAGAAGAAATTCTTGGACAAGATTTGATGGTCCGAGATATCTTGATCACCATTCAAGCTATCTCTACATCAAGCTGAGCTAGTGTTTTGGCAAGACATTTGGTGTGTCCTCTTTTCCTTGCTTTTGGTTTTGTCCCACTAGGTTTTCTGGAGGAAGGTTTTTAACGAGGCCATGACTTGTCTTAAAAATCACCTATGCCCTATCTCGGCCTTATCTCGGCCCAAGACTACTAGAAGACTATCCATTTTATCTTATGTTATTTTTAAGACTATAGTTTTATGTTATATTTACGAAACCATAGATTTTGTTATTCGGTTTCTTTTATTTAAGGGTTTCCGCAAACCCTATTGTACTCAAGTCTTTTATCAAAAACCCTATTTCTCTCTCTCTCTAGTTGACGAGTTGAGTTGTTTCTGGTGTGTAATATCCAGAGTCTAAAGGTGTCTAAGTTGGTGTGTCACATCCGGTTTAGTTATCTAGGAGTATCAAGAGATCATCCATCCCTATTGTGTCACCATTTAATCCACAAACCTTGAAGAACTTGAGTCTCTGATTCGTTCCTGCAAGGATCTTGAAATCTTTAGAGACTAAGAGAATAACAAGAAGAGATTAGACATAAATGAAGAGAAACAAAGAGAATAGAAAGATTAGGGAGAGATTAGATTGAAGATTATCATCTTGGCTAAGAGAGAAATAGAGACTGAAACTATATGGTTTATTCATAGAGAGAGTTTACAATATATAGAGAGGATTACAAGGGTTTTCGAAAAGGGAAGAGCAACTAAGTATGTGGATAGGAGATAAGGCGCGTCCCTTGGTTCAAACGAGTGGCTCTAGTGGCTAGATGCCAATGGCATCTTGACTAGATCCTCCTTACTTTACAGCTAGCATCGGCTATTAAGCTTGACCAAGCCTTATCCATAAACGGTAACCTTGGCGCCCAAATGCTTAAAGGTTACTCGGACCAAACCTTCCCTTCCATTCCAAATAACCCATTCGACCTTCTCATGGTAAGTCTTCTTGTTCTTTTACTTTTCCACCGTGGTAACTTTTGTTGTACGGACCAAGCCTGTCAGTTCAACCCACCCTAATGTTCCATATTACCAAAATGTGGTCTAAGGTCATTTGAAGTTGGTTTTAGTCGAGTGGTCCGTATGGTCGGCCGTACAGTCCGTACCATTTTCCCAAAACTCGCCCAACTCTTCTTCTCTTCAAACTAGACCCTTTCAGTAACCTTCCTCTACACATTCAACTCCTCATTACAACACTCCCCCTTAAGCTTACCAATAGAGACTGGTCAAGCTTGGAATGGCCATGAGTTCTACTTTATTAAAAACCTTACCAAGGAAAACCCTCCTTAGGGATAAAACCCTGATAAGGAAAAAAGTAAAGAACCCATGACCGAGGGGATCAGTTGCTAGAAGTGAGATCAAGGAATCCAAGTCTGGTGTGAATGGACTCAATGGTTTTCTGTCTTGCAGCCTTGGTGACCATATCCGCCAACTGATCTTCACTCCTTGTGTAGCAAGGTAAGATAACTCCCTGAACTATCATCTGTCTCACCTTGTGACAATCCACCTCGATATGCTTGGTTCTTTCATGGAACACCGAGTTGGTAGCAATATGGATGGCCGCCTGGTTATCACAATGCATAGTCATTGGTGTGGCCTGCTCAATGCTCAAGTGCTTCAGTATCCCTTTTATTCAGACCATCTCATTGGTTAACTTCAGCATCGCCCTATACTCAGCCTCAACACTGGAACAAGACACCACCTTCTCCTTCTTGCTCTTCCAGGTAACCAGGTTCCCTCCAATGAAGGTGCAGTAGCCGGTTGTGGACTTCCTATCTGCTCTATCTCCAGCCCAATCCGCATCACAGTATCCAACAACCTCAGTGCTCCCATTGCATCCCATCCACACTCATTGGCCAGGTGATCCATTGAGGTAGCTTAAGATCCGGTCCACCATTCCCCAATGGTGTTGCTTTGGACCTTGCATGTATTGGCTCACCTGGTTCATATCAAAACAAATATCAGGACGTGTGGTGGTAAAATAGATTAGCTTACCAACCATCCTCCTATAGAGTTTGGGATCTTTGTAAGGTTGGCAATCTTCTATCTCCCCCTCTCGTGGGACTTTATACCCATCCTCCATGGGCATCTTGGCTATCTTCCCTCCAAGCTTACCTGCATCTTTCAAAATATCAAGTGTATATTTCCTTTGGGACATGAAAAATCCTTCCTTGGATCTACAAATCTCAATCCCAAGGAAGTATTTCATTTCCCCCAAGTCTTTAATTTCAAATACAAATTTAAGATAATCTTTTGTAGCCTTGATACCTTCCTTGTCATTCCCAGTTATGATGATATCATCAACATAGACTAGGAGGACAATGATACCTGATGTGGAGACTAGGGTGAAAAGGGTGTGATCAAGCTCAGATTTGATGAAGCCTCGGCCATTCAAGGTAGTGCTTAGTTTGTGATACCAGGCTCTTGGAGACTGCTTCAACCCATAGATGGCTTTCCTTAATCTCAGGACATTCCCTGGTTTCACTAGACTTTCAAGACCAGGAGGAGGGTACATATACACTTCTTCTTCCAACTCTCCTTGCAAGAAAGCATTCTTCAAATCCATTTGCCATAAGCTCCATTCCAAGTTGATTGCAATGGATAGGACAATCCAGATTGTGTGAAGTTTTGCCACAGGAGCAAAGGTGTCAATATAGTCCTCTCCATATGTTTGGGTGAATCCTCTTGCAACAAGTCTGGTCTTCCTCCTTTCTATCTTCCCATTTGGTAGATACTCGATGGTAAAGATCCATTTACTAATAACAGCCTTCTTCCCCTTTGGCAGTTCACTCTTATACCAAGTCTCATTCTTTATCATTTCCCCTGCTTCATCACCCACTGATTTCCTCCAATCTTCATCCTCCATAGCTTCCTCATACGAGCTTGGAACATGACTTCCATCCAGACTGATAATGGAAGCACAGTGTTCCTTAGGAAACTCAGGAAACGAGCAGACAGCTTGACTAGGGTGAGCAACAACTTGAGCATTATAGTAGACCCTATTGTTCACCCAGTTAGATGGATGCCCTCTTACTCTAGTACTTCTCCTCAAAGGTGCTTGAACTTCAGTTCCGGCTGCTTCCTCTGCTTCCTCATGCTCTTCTTGGCCTTCTGGTTCAGGAACATCATTTGCTTCCTCATGTCCCATCACACCTTGATCAGGACTTCCAGTGTTCTCATCCTCTAAACCATCATCTCCTGGTTCATTTCCCCCCCTCATGATCAAGGGGAGATGGTTCTTCAGCTCATGTGGTTTAGACCCTCCTTGCTGATCTCGGGTTAGATTGATCCCAAGACCCTCCATGATCAACCAAAGACTCACAGCCTTATCAGATGGTTGATCTAGATCCTTAAGACCCTCCTAGCTCTTTTCTTCATAGTATCCCCTTGACTCTAGAAACTTGACATCCCGAGATACTAACAGCTTCCTTGTTGAGGGATCAAAGCATTTATATCCCTTTTGAGTTGTGGAATAGCCGATGAACATAGCTTTAGTACTCTTAGGTTCCAACTTGTTCCTCATTTCTCCTGGCACCAGCACATAGCACAAGCATCCAAACACCCTTAGATGATCCAAAGAAGGTTTGACCTTGTTTAGGAATTCAAATGGAGACTGATCCTCTAAGACTCTGGTTGGTATCCGGTTGATAAGATAGCAAGCAGATATTACAGCATCACTCCAGAACCTCTTTGGAACATTGGTTTGAAACATCATCGACCTTGCTACTTCCATTAGGTGTCGGTTCTTCCTCTCGGTCACTCCATTTTGTTGTGGAGTGTAAGGACAACTCGTTTTATGGAGGATCCCATGTTGAGATAGATGATCTTTGAAAACATGGCCCATGTATTCCCCATTATTATATGATCTGAAAATCTTAATGTTGACATTATAATGGTTAGCAACATAGGTTTGAATTTTTTTAAATGCATCAAGCACCCTATCCTTAGTTTTAATGAGTGTTACCCATGTGTATTTAGATTTCTCATCAATGAAAGTAACAAAATACTTATAGTTCTCTTTAGATTAACAAGGAGCAGTCCAAACATTAGAATGAACAAGATCAAAACACTTTTCATAGATAGTACTTGATTTCTTAAAGAGTGTCTTACAATGTTTACCCAAAATGCATGCCTCACATTCGTTATTCTTAAACATGACACCGGGTAACATCAAACTAAGAGCCCTAACATGGGGATGTCCTAATCTAGCATGCCACAGAGCATCATTATTTGAAATAGAAACAGAACTAAACGAGTAACTAAAATTGGCAATAGGGTTAAGGTCTTCAAGCATATAAAGGTCTCCTTTGGTTACTCCTTTCCCAATCAACTTACTGCTCTCAATATCCTGAAACTTCACATCATTAGGACTAAAGATAACATTGCATTGAAGATCATTGTGCACTTCTTGACAGATAAGAGATTTGAAGTAAACTCAGGCATATAGAAAGTTCTAGACTCTTTCTCAAACAAGTTCAAGGTTCCAATTCCTTTCATAGCTACTCTATCTCCATTTGCAATCATAATATGACCATAAGCTGGTTCTATATCTTTTATAAGACTGGTGTCACTTATCATGTGATGAGAGGCACCAGAATCAACAACTAATGGTTTAGTTGATATACTAGTAGCAGCATATGATCTATGTGATTCTCCTAGAGTATCTATTTGATCAAGAGTCTCAGGCATTCTATGAGCAGTATGAGTGTAACCAAGGGTGTTTCTGATTGTGTTACCATTCTCCTTAAGAGCTTTGATGAGAGCATCAATATCGGACCTCCTTATGGGCTCTTGATCCATGTTCTTTACTGAAGTGTGTTGAGATGCCATAGCCTTCCCTTCACCTTCACGAGCAGTAGACCCACTTCCAGAAGGACCCGCTTCACTTGCTTCATTGGAATGGTGAGCTCTTCCTTCCCTCTGCTTCATGAACTTGGTTGGTTTGAGATAAGGATGAAGAATCCAGCATTGACTCCTCTTGTGTCCCGGTTTCTTGCAGTGATCACAGTTACCTCCAAACTTCCTATCCTCACCATACCTCCTTTACTCAGGCTTGTACATCGCCTTGTTAGCTTGAGTAACCTCTGCCTTGTTGGCCAAGGAAAGATCACCTCTTCCTCCAAACAATCCGTGTGAACCTTCTTCCTTCTGGATTTGAGCACACATTTCCTCCAAGGATGGCAGCTTAGATGACCTCAAGATGTGCTTGATCAGGTCATTGTACACCGGATTCAAGGTAAATAGCAAACCAAAGACTTGGTCTTGCTCCTTCCTTTCCATGATGATGTCTTGATTTAGTGTACTCGGTCTCAGCATCTCTAGTTTAGACCATAGGGCCCTGAACTTTCCCAAGTGCTTAGTGAACTCCCCCTGTTCTTTTACAAGAGTGTTGATAGCTCGTTTTCCTAAATCACCCTGCTCAGATTTGATGTGTTTCCATAGACCTTATGAAGAGTATCCCATAGATCTTATGCTGTCTCGCAGTAGTTGTAAGGTTCCAGGATTGATGTCTCAAGAGAAGCTTGCAACACGGTGACCACAGTCATATCTTCTTGAACCCACTTGTTCTCATCAGCTAGAGGAAGCTCAGTTACTCCTTCGCCTTCTTCCTTATCATCAACTGGTTTTGGAGGACCATCTGTGATGTGATTCCACAAACCCTTGCTCCCTACAGCCGTTTTCACCAGCCTTGACCATAAGAGGTAGTTTCCACTCCCCTTTAGTGTAACCAGAATCGCTAACATCTTTTTTCCTTCCATCTTGTTCTTGAGTACCCAGATCTAGAACAGCTTGAGGTTTCGAGAGAAGCTGAAGAACACTTGAGGTTTCGAACGGTTGGACCTTTGAGAAGAAACAACCCGGAAATCTTTAAACTTTCAACCCTCCCTTGGAACTCTAGAAAGTTTCGACCTTTACCCTTTGAACTTGAAGAACACGACAAACACAAACCCAGATTACCAGAAACCTGGCTCTGATACCATGAAATCTTTAGAGACTAAGAGAATAACAAGAAGAGATTAGACAAAAATGAAGAGAAACAAAGAGAATAGAGAGATTATGGAGAGATTAGATTGAAGATTATTATCTCGGCTAAGAGAGAAATAGAGACTGAAACTATATGCTTTATTCATAGAGAGAGTTTACAATATATAGAGAGGATTACAAGGGTTTTCAAAAAGGGAAGAGCAACCAAGTATGTGGACAGGAGAGAAGGCGCGTCCCTTGGTTCAAACGAGTGGCTCTGGTGGCTAGGTGCCAATGGCATCTTGACTAGATCCTCCTTACTTTACATCTAGCACCGGCTGGTAAGCGTGACCAAGCCTTATCCATAAACGGTAACCTTGGCGCCCAAATGCTTCAAGGTTACTCTGACCAAACCATTCGACCTTCGACCTTCTCATGGTAAGTCTTTTTCTTCTTTTACTTTTTCACCATGGTAAATTTTGTTGTACGGACCAAGCCTGTCCGTACAAACCGCCCTAATTTTGCACATTACAAAAATGTGGTCTAAGGTCATTTGAAGTTGGTTTTGGTCGAGTGGTCCGTACGGTCGGCCGTATAGTCCGTGCCGTCCATACCATTTTCCCAAAACTCGCCCAACTCTTTTTCTCTTCAAACTAGACCCTTTCAGTAACCTTCCTCTACACATTCAACTCCTCATTACAGCAGATCTATCCTCCCATCAACCAAAGAAGCATCCTAGGCGTGTGTCACCCGGGAAACTTTGGTAAGTTTTGGTCGAGGTTTGGATGACCCGGAATGGTACGGCCTGTACGGCCTGTACGGACTGGTTGCTCCAAACTCTCCCAAACCTTCCTAAACTTCCTTCTCTTCAGCCATCCAAACCCCCCCCCCCACATCACTTCTCTTCATGTACTCACTCATTTCAACACTCTCCCTCAAGCTTGACCATGTGGAACAAGTCAAGTTTGGAATGCCATGAGATCTTCCTCATTAAAAAACATACCAAAGAAAACCCTCCTTAGGGATAAAACCTTGATAAGGAAAAGAGTAAAGACCCCATGGCTAGGGGATCAGTTGTTTGGAGTTAGATCAATGAGTCCCAACCTCGAAAGGATGGACTCCATTGTCTTTAGCCTCGCAGCCTTGGTGAACATATCAGAAAGTTGATCCTCACTCCTTGTATACCATGGCAATATCAACCCTGAGACAATCATCTGCCTCACCTTATGACAATCAACTTCTATGTGCTTTTTCTCTCATGGAAGACTGAGTTAGATGCAATGTGAATTGCTGCTTGATTATCACAATGCATTGTCATAGGGGTGTTATGTTCAATCTCCAGATGCTTCAGAATATTAAGATGAAGAACCAAAAGAGAGCCTAAGAGGACAAATGGAAAAAGAAGAGAACTCATCAACTTGCTCTACAAGTAATTTCGTACATACTTGGATCACAAGGTTTCTAGTCTGACCTAATGACTTGGAAGACAAGACAAGGAAGCATTTTCAACGAAGCTACACTTCTGGAGACTTAGAAGACCGTTGGGGTGCAAGATATATCTGTCACAAGTTGAATTTGAAAGAGTCACATGTCTTGCTAAGCAATAGAGCTGTTGAAGGTGCTGTCACTTTCACAGACCAGAAGCAACTTATTTTAATGTTTCCTCTTTGTTTCTTCTGAATGTCTCACTGTTGTCTCTTTATTATTATGTAAACAAGCATGAAATGAAGTAAGGATTTCGAATCCTCTTTTCTCTCTCTCTCTCTCTCTCTCTCTCTCTCTCTCTCTCTCTCTCTCTCTCTCTCGCTATCTATCTCTCTCTATTCTGTCCAGGAATGTGTTCTCGAGTTCATCTCTCTTGTTCTTCACTCAGACTCAACCAAACTCGACAATTCTCTTCTATTCTCATCATACTTTCATAATTCTAACATGGTATCAGATCTTTAAGCTCCTAGCCTTATTTATTTCCGCAACTCTACTCTGGTATTTCTTTGTGTTTTTTTGCTCTGTTTTGCTCTATTTTACTCTTGATGTGATCATGGACCAGCTTACCAAAGAGGGTAAAGAGATCTTAGACGAGCCACATGATGCCACAATGCACCAGCAGCCTGGTCATCATGCTTTGACCATTCCAGAAGGTCCCATGACCCGTTCCAGAGCCAAGAAACTCAAGGAGACTGTTGTAGGATTACTCACTTCACATCCACAACAAGAAGAAAGTCTTGGACAAGGTTGGATGGTCCGAGATATCTTGATCACCATTCAAGCTATCTCTACATAAAGCTGAGCTAGTGTTTAGGCAAGACATTTGGTGTGCGCTCTTTTCCTTGCTTTTGGTTTTGTCCCACGAGGTTTTCCGGAGGAAGGTTTTTAACGAGGCCACGACTTGTCTTACAAATCACCTAGGCCCTATCTTAGCCCAAGACTACTAGAAGACTATCCATTTTATCTTATGTTATTTTTAAGACTATAGTTTTATGTTATATTTCCGAAACCCTAGAGCTTGTTCTTTGGTTTATTTTATTTAAGGGTTTCCGCAAACCCTATTGTACTCAAGCAATCTATTATCAAAAACCCTATTTATCTCTCTCTTTCTCTAGTTGGCGAGTTGAGGTGTTTCTGGTGTGTAATATCCAGAGTCTAAGGGTGTCTAAGTTTGTGTGTCATATCCGATTTATTCATCGAGGAGTATCAAGAGAGCATCCATCCCTCTTGTGTCTCCATTCAATCCACAAACCTTGATGAACTTGAGTCTCTGATTCGTTCCTGCAAGGATCTATCCTCCCATCAACCAAAGAAGCATCCTAGGCGTGCGTCATGTGGTATCAGATCAACTTTGGTTAGGGAAGTTTCGCTTTTTCTTTAAATCTTTTTGTTTCAGCCGCAAATCTTCTTAATCATCTTGAACAAAAGTAGAACTAGGTTTGTTTAGGGCTGCTCAAAAATTACTTAGAGTTTTAGCCGATTTTGTGCACTTTCCTTTTTGGTTTTAGGCGAAAGCCCTAATTTTCTCTATACCTAGCCGCATAAGAATACTTGCCGAGCAAGTAAATATTTTTTGTGTTGAGTTTTTCTTTGTTTCTTCTCGTGTACTCCTAGAACTACTTACTGGCTTAATCTTTCTCTTGTCTCAGGTACCATGGCAGGAGATCAGAAAGGAGTCCTCACTAAGGATGAAAGGCTGTTTCTTAAGGCTATGAATGCTCAGCTGCAGCAGAAGGTGAAAGCCAGCCATCATAAATTTTGGCAGCAGTTTAGACAGGATCTCCAGCAAGCTACTGGTCATACTCTTGAGTCTAGAAGCAGTGAGAGGAGACTGAGACATGGGCATGAAGGCAGAGGCAGTAGAAGAGACAAATTTGCTGATCAAAAGATATAATCCCTCCTTTCTATGGTGATGCTGATCCTGCTTCATATGTGGAGTGGGAAGAGAATATGGAGTTGATTTTCAGTAGTCAACACTGTGCTGAAAAAAAGAAGGTTCAGATGGCTACTGCTGAGTTTTGTGGTTATGCTTTGAGATGGTGGAATCACTTAATAAGCTCCAGAAGATTTGATGGAAAAGAACCAGTGGCAACTTGGCATAAGCTGAGGACTTTGATGCAAAGAGAGTATGTTCCAAGACAGTACCACAAGGAAGTACTTCAAAAGCAGCCTGAGACAAAGCTACGTTCTTCAAACTCTCCTCAGAAACAACAAGACAGCAAGAACTCAAGTCCAGTTGGTTCATCAAACAAAACGTCAACCTGTTCCATTGAAGATAGCATAAAGAAGGCAATTTCACAAGCGTTTAGGGATGTGGAGAAACAACAAAAAATACTAAGACCACACCCCCGTCCTTAGAAGCACAGAACCAAGAGCCCTTCACTGCTGTCTCAGATCTCAAACTTGCAGAACCAAACTCAGCTGCACAATCAGATTTAACTGCACCAATTCAAGAAGCTCAAACAGAAACATCTATGGTAAAAAGAAAGTCTGGGACAGAACAAGAGTGTTCTCTTTTGTTACCTCAGCCTGAATTTAATTGCAGTACTTCTTGTGGTGAGCTAACTTTTCTTGAACCGGTGCAGCCGAGTAGCCTTGTTTCAGTGTCACAGGTTGCAAAGGAAGAATCAGTAGAGAGAGAACCAGAGCAATCAACACTAGGAGAAGAGTTGGAACATCAGAACAGCTTGCAGTCTAATACAACTCCTAAATCCTTGTCTCATAACCTGCAAAAGCACTGTAAGGAACCTAAGTTGTTAGTTCTGTGCCTGAAATGTTTGTTAAAGTGAATATTAAAGACATAAAACATTTTGGTCTTGACAAAGTAAAATATTTTGGTGTTTCAAATTCTGTTTTTGATAACATGCTTAAATATTTTAATGAACTGGAACCAGAAAACTTCTTTGATCAAAAAAAATTTCAAAATAATAATAACAACATTTCTGGTCATGTTTTGAGTCTTGATCAGTTTCTGAAACATAGCAAGAGCTTTGATCACTTTGAAAAGGTTATAGAGCTTGAGTTGAAACAAACTGATTTCTGTTTTAGAAAACCTTGTGATTCGTTTGCTAGAACTGAAGAGAAGAGTTTTGTTGTGAATTTTCCTAGGCATGATTTGATCACTAATGATTATCTTGCATCTACATATGTCTTCAAAGAACCTAAGAAGCTGCATGAACCGAAATTGCATCATGCTGGTGTTAGGTTTGAAATTTTGAAATCTGCAAATATCTCTGAGCTTGAGATTGATTGTTTGTGTGCTGAAAATGTTTATAAACGTGTGGGATTTCTATTTGATGATATCTTAGTGTATAACACGTTCTTTGATAAAATTATTGCACTTCTGAAACTTGAGATAAATGGTTCTAGATGTATTGTTTTGTGCCTTGTTAACATTCTGGTCTACAATACTTTCTTTGACATGATAACCCACTTGAGTTGTCCAAAAGAAGCTGAGAAAGGTACAGGTGAAAATAGGGGCTATAAATATCAGAGAATCAATAATGAATCCTTGGCTAAGTTGGAGACACAACAAGCAAACCTTGAAAGCTGTCTAACCGCCAGTCTTGACATAGGAGCAGTCCGAGGAACATATCTCAACAACCACAAGGAATTATTCAACAAACTCGAATTCTATGGAAACTTAACTAATCAGGGTCTCACGTCGAATTGTAATCATGTCCAAATCTTCTCAGGTGAAAAAGTTATGAGTTCTACAACTCGAATGATCTTCTGTGTGCTTTGTTTGAATTTTTCTGAGTTCAAAACATCTCAATCCTATCTATGGCGACCAGGTGAGCATTCTAAGGTAAGCGATCATGTTTTCAATAGTTCTTTTATCTATTACACAGATATGATGCACTTGTTTTTGCCAAAAGAGCCATGTGCAGATTACAATGAAGATTGGAAGCATACAAGGAGAAAAGACAAGCATGTGGAAGACAAGCGGTTCAAGCCACCTAATTTGAATCAGGATATGCACCAAGACGTCACTGGTTTCATCCTCATCAAAGAAGTACGACCAGATGCATCACTCAAGCCAAAACCGAACAAAAAGAATTTGGGATAACATTATTACTCTTTGATAAAATTTCATAAGCTAACTTGGTTTGTTTCCATGTATCAGGTTTGAGTAATGAATCAGGAACTAAATGGATCAATGCCTTCTACATATCCAAACCAGTCAGCAACAATGCCTATCAAAGAGGCTTGCAAGGTAAGTGTAATCTGATTTTAAAATTTGATGTTACTGACTTGGTCCCCTCTATTGCAGCTAAAACATATTTGAGGACAAATCTTTTTGAAGAGGGAGGGGATGATGTGATCATGGACCAGCTTACCAAAGAGGGTAAAGAGCTCTTAGACGAGCCAAATGATGCCACAATGCACCATCAGCCTGGTGATGATGCTTTGACCTTTCCAGAAGGTCCCATGACCCGTTCCAGAGCCAAGAAACTCAAGGAGACTGTTGTAGGATTACTCACTTCACATCCACAACAAGAAGAAAGTCTTGGACAAGGTTGGATGGTCCAAGATATCTTGATCACCATTCAAGCTATCTCTACATCAAGCTGAGCTAGTGTTTAGGCAAGACATTTGGTGTGCGCTCTTTTCCTTGCTTTTGGTTTTGTCCCACGAGGTTTTCTGGAGGAAGGTTTTTAACGAGGCCACGACTTGTCTTTCAAATCACCTAGGCCCTATCTCGGCTCAAGACTACTAGAAGACTATCCATTTTATTTTATGTTATTTTTAAGACTATAGTTTTATCTTATATTTCTCACACCCTAGAGCTTGTTCTTTGGTTTCTTCTATTTAAGGGTTTCCGCAAACCCTATTGTACTTAAGCAGTCTTTTATCAAAAACCCTATTTCTCTCTCTCTTTCTCTCTCTAGTTGGCAAGTTGAGGTGTTTCTGGTGTGTAATATCCAGAGTCTAAGGGTGTATAAGTTGGTGTGTCAAATCCGATTTAGTCATCTAGGAGTATCAAGAGATCATCCATCCCTCTTGTGTCACCATTCAATCTACAAACCTTGAAGAACTCGAGTCTCTGATTCGTTCCTACAAGGATATATCCTCCCATCAACCAAAGAAGCATCCTAGGGTCGTGTCAGCAACTCCATTCTGCTGTGGTGTGTAAGGACAAATCGTCTAATGCACAATCCCATGCTTGGCCAAGTGATTCTTGAAGGCATGATTAGTGTATTCTCCCCCATTGTCAGACCTTAGTGCCTTCACAGTCGTATTGTAATGATTAGTAACATATGCTTGGAAGTTTACAAAGGCATCTAGCACTCTATCCTTCGATGGACGCAATGTGATCCAAGTATACTTAGACTTCTCATCAATAAAAGTCACAAAATACTTCTGATTATCCCTAGACACAAATGGAGATGTCCACTTATCAGAGTGTACTAGATCAAAGCAGTTCTCATATATAGTCTCTGATGTTGGAAAGACAGTCCTACAATGCTTTCCTAAGATGCAAGATTCACACTCCAAATGATTGAATGATAAGGTAGGTAAGATCAGTCCATTTGCACGACTATGAGGGTGACCAAATCTAGCATGTCAAGTAATGGTATCAATACTATCAGTAGCACTACTTAACCAAATAGAGTCAAAGGGTTTAGAAAGCTTAATCATTTGGAGATGGTAGAGCTCATTTCTGCTGTCTCCTCGGCCAATGACTTGTCCAGACTCCAAGTCTTGAAACTCTACTTCATTTGGCCTGAATACAACTTGGAAATTGAGATCCACAATTTCTTTCTTCACAGATATCAGATTGGATGTGAACTGAGGTAGATAGAAGGCAGCTGAATCCTTTTTAAACAACTTCAGATTGCCTATCCCCTCAATTGGAATCTGATCACCATTAGCTATCCTGACATTCCCTGTGGTGGCTTTAATATCACTCATCAAACTCGTATCACTGATCATGTGATGAGTTGCACCAAAATCAACTATAATAGGCTTAGTAGCCTCTCCACCAACACTAGAGTGTCTCCTTTGCTTCCTGGTTGTAACCAGAGCTTGAATATGCTCCATAAATGTCTCCCAAGCCTTCCTTGTAATAGGACCATCAGCTCTTGATATCTCCGGTTCACTGGATCCCAATCTTTCTCCTAATGACTCACCCATGTAAGCTGAATATGAGCATTCTCCTCTGACCATTTGCTGTGTCACTTCCTTGACCAGGTGCTTTTCTATACCAGCAAGATGTATGCTTGTCTTCCCAAACTTTCCCTTAGCTCTCTTGGCCATGGATAGCTTTCTAAGTCTTCCTTTTCTAGAGGCTCATACCACTCTTCCCACAAGCTGGTTGCTTGTTCCGTTTAGGACCACTTTGTTCTCTTTGAACCAAAGGACCTACACCATCCGCATCAATCAGCTCAAACCACAATTATCTAAGCTTTCTTCTCAGCTGATTGAAATCGTCCTTCCTCTGCTCTAAGCCTCTGATAAACTTCTCAACTTCACAGACCTTCATCAGGTTGGACTTGTTCCCAAAAACTGCTTCAAGTTTCTCCCATATCTCCTTTGCGGCTTTACATTGTTTATAAACCTCCACAAACGATTTTGAGAGAGATCCATGGATGATCTCAAGTGTTTTATGTCTTCTCTGACCCACTTGTCTTCATCCTTCAGGTCATCTATCTGACCTTCTATAGTAGTCATATCCTCAAAAGCTCCCAGCTTTACATGACTACTCCACAAACCATGGCTTTCCAAAGCTGTTTCAACATATCCGGACACCTCTTCATAGGTTATCCCTTCTCGCAACACCTCATTCACAGATCTAAGCCTCACTTTCACTCTGTGGTCATTGGTTTCCATTAGAACCTTTCACTCAAACCCAGAAAAATGAAGAATAGAAACCCAGAATCACCAAGAACACGAAGAACAAAGAACCAAGAACAAAGAACCCAGATTTCGACAACACACACTCACCCCTTTGAGGAACCTGGCTTTGATACCATATTCACTTTTGATTTATTGAGTGTAAAGGCACGAGTTTAAGAGAGAATCAGATTGTTTGTATGAGAGATTAAGAGATTAGCAAGAATAGAGAGAGTATATAGAGAGAGAGAGAGAGACTTGAAACTCTGTTAATTGATAAAATGAGAGAGTTACAACATATATAGACTCAGATACAAGGGTTTTCATGACTAAAGGGATAAGAAAGCAAGAGGAATCAAAAGATGCTTTGGTATCTTCATTTCTGGACACCGAAACTCCTTTAGCTTCTTTCTTGCTGGCCACAAAAGCTCCTTTTACTTTCCAGCTGTGCCAGCCTGTCCAAGACTCTCTCCTTATCCTTTCCAACGGTCTATATCAAGTGGATAAGGCTCAAGGTAACTTCTTCTTGATAGAAAAGTTACCCGGGTAACTTTGGTAAGTTTTGGTCGAGGTTTGGACGACCCAGAATGGTACGGCCTGTACAGCCTTTACCGCCTGTACGGACTGGTCGATCCAAACTCTCCCAATCCTTCCCAAACTTCCTTCTCTTCAGCCATCCAAACCCCCCATCCCTTCTCTTCATGTACTCACTCATTTCAAAATGAGTTACTAAACTCTCTTTATTTTCGAAAATCCCTTTCCTATTATGTTCTTAAAATTTCATGAATTCTTTATCCATCAGTTCTGTCCAGTGGATAAAAGAAAACTAGCCATGGAAATGAAGATAGGAAGTCTTATTCCAGTAACCGTTAAGGTTTCTAACTACCTGAAATGGTCAAGAGTGACCAGAGTTACCTTGGGAAGTCATGGACTTTGGTACAACCATATCATAAAGCCTGAAGGTTCAAAGAGGATGACTCAAGAGGAGATGCAGGCGAGTGGCCTGAAGAATGAAGACAAGTGGGTTCAAGAAGACCAGCTAGCACTTGAGATCATTCACAGCTCTCTCTCAGAATCAATCGTGGAAGCTTACTCACATTGTGAAACTACCAAGGATCTATGGGAGAGTCTTCAAATTGTTTATGGGAATTACTCCAACCTGAGCAGAGTATTTGAAGTCAAGAAGATTGTCAACAACTTGAGCCAGGAAGAAGTTGAGTTTAATCAATACTTTGGCAAGTTCAGAAGCTTGCGGGCAGAGATAGATACACTGAGGCTTTTCTCTGTTGATCCAGATGTCATAAGAGAGAGGTATGAACAAGACAAGGTCTTCAGCCTTCTCCTGAATCTAAGTCCATCATACAGCCAGTTATTCAAGCATGTTCTAAGGGAAGATAAGCTTCCTAACCTAGATGGAATTTGTTCTCTTGTTCAAAGAGAACAAATATCACATACTCTCTTTACAAGGGAAAGGAAGCCAGCTCTCAAGGATATTCACACTAAGAATGGAAGGATGGTGCTGTTACCAGGACACAAGAAGGCCAAGAAAAGACATATGAGGAAGAGAAACCAACCAAGCTTGTTTACTCTCAAGTCTGGTGAAATTAAACTCAAGAAGAATGACTCTCCATGTCCTGGAGTGGTGCTTGAAGGTGCATCTATGTACTCAGCACTTACCAGTGATTCAAATGGAGGAAAAACTTGGAGCAAGGTGATGTGATCATGGAAAGCACCAATGAATGTGATGTAAGCATGTACCAGCTCAACAAGGAAGATGATGTATCCAGGAATTCACCCATGGACAAACCAGATGATGAAGATGCCTTAGCCATTCCAGAAGGTCCCATGACTTGTTCTAGAACCAAGAAACTAAATGGAGCCATTGGAGGATTACTTGGACTCGTATGGAAACAAGAAGAAGGTCTTAGACAAAGAATGATGATCCGAGATACCTTGATAACCTTTCAAGCTGTCTCCTCATCTAGCTGAATTAGTACTTAGGCAAAGTACTTGTGTGTGCTCTTTTCCTTGCTCTCGGTTTTTGATGTGATCATGGACCAGATCACTAAGGAGAGCAAGGAGTGTTTAGATGAGTCACATGATGCCACAATGCACCAGCAGCCTTGTGATGATGCTATGACCATTCCAGAAGGTCCCATGACCCGTTCCAGGGTCAAGAAACTTAAGGAGACTGTTGTAGGATTACTCACTTCACATCCACAACAAGAAGAAAGTCTTGGACAAGGTTTGATCCGGGATGTCTTGAACACCATTCAAGCCATCTCTACATCAAGCTGAGTTAGTGTTTAGGCAAAACATTTGGTGTGTGCTCTTTTCCTTGCTTTTGGTTTTGTCCCACGAGGTTTTCCGGAGGAAGGTTTTTAACGAGGCCACGACTTGTCTTACAAATCACCTAGGCCCTATCTCGGCCCAAGACTAGCAGAAGTTATTTAATTTTAAGCTTATGTTATGTTTAACTATAGTTTCCATTTTATTATTTTCGAAACCCTAGAGAGCATGTTCTCTGGTTTCTTTTATTTGAGGGTTTTCCCTAACGCTATTGTAATCAAGCAATCTAATATCATCGAGTTCTTTTCTCTCTTGACGGCTCTCTCCCTAGAAAGTGTGTCGAGTGTTTCTCTGGTGTGTTGTATCCGGAGCTTTAAGGGTGTTTACTTGGTGTGTCAACTCCGAGCTAATCATCTAGGAGTATCAAGAGTCCTCTCATCCCTCTTGTGTCACCATTCAATCCCCAAACCTTAAAGAACTTGATTCCCTGATTCGTTCTTGCAAGGATCTATCCTCCCAATCAACCAAAGAGCATCCTAGGGGCGCATCAAGTGGTATCAGAGAAACTTTGGTTAGGGAAGTCTTCTTTCTCTCTTAACTTTTTCTGTTTCATCCGCAATAAACCTCTATCAATTTGAACAAGAAGAAGATCTAAGTTGTTTAGGCTGCTGAAAAAATCATAAAGCTTAGACAAGGTTTAAGAAAATTTCCTTTTTGGTTGTTAGGCGGAAGCCCTAGAATTTTAAACCTAGCCGCATATCCTTTTTTCTTTCACCTTGCCAAGCAAGTTTAATTGTGTGTTGATCTTTTTCCTTTTTGCTTCTCTTGTTTACCTAGAATCTCTTTACTGGTTATTTTGTTTTCCTTTGTGCAGGCAGCAATGGGGACCGAGTCTGAAGAGGAAGATGAACTAGTCCGGTAGAACAAGCTGCTCATGGAAGCCATGACTGCACAACTGAATCAGTCTATGGTAGCAACCATGACCGAGATGATGAGGACCAATCTTAATGAGCTCCACAGAGAGTTCAGAGAAGAAGTAAGGAGAGCTACTGGTCAAGGTCCCAACCGAGAGACCAGGAGAGAAGAAAGACCTCATGCAACTCAACAAGAGCATGCTGGTTCTGAGGAAACTGACAACTACTATGAGCATATCAGTTCTTCCTCAAGACAAAGTCAAAGAAGACATAGGAGTGGACAAGAAGGAAGGACAAACCAGAGAGATGAGCTTGCTGGTTTGAAGATCAAAATACCCCCTTTCCATGGTAAAGCTGATCCGGATGCCTACCTTGAGTGGGAGAAGAATATTAAGCTGGTCTTTCAGTGTAAGCAGTACACAAACCACAAGAAGATCCAGATAGCTGCTACTGAGTTCTATGACTATGCTCTAAGTTGGTGAGATCAGTACATCACTAACCGTAGAAGGAATGGAGAGGAACCAGTTGAGACTTGGACAGAGATGAAGTCTATCATGCGCAAGAGGTTTGTTCTGAGTCATTACCATAGGCTCAGGAAGCTTACTCAAGGTTTAAGATCAGTGGAGGAGTATCACCAAGAGATGGAGTTGCTCATGCTAAGGGCTAGCATTTCCGAAGATAGAGAAGCAACAATGTCAAGATTCTTGTGTGGTCTAAACCGAGAGATACAAGACAATGTTGAGATGCAACAATATGTGGAGTTAGAAGAGAAGGCTATTCTTGTGGAAGAACAGCTCAAGAGGAAGGGACATTCACACCACCACTATGGCTCCAACCGGTTACACAACACCAAGTAAGAGAATTCCACATAACCTAAGGAGTCTAAACCATATCAGAAAGATAACAAGTCCTATCCGAGCGAAGAAACCAAACCAAGCAATACTCTTGACAAGGGCAAGGGCAAGGCTGAGGCTTCTAGTTCCAGAGCTCGTGTTGTCAAGTTTTTCAAGTGCCAAGGACGAGGTCATTATACCAATGAATGTACCAACAAGAGAGTCATGTCCTACTGGAAGATGGTGAGTATGCCTCTGAAGATGACAACACCGAGTCTGACCAAGAAGAAACTGAAGAAGAGCATGAAGAAGGACCAGTCCAGGGGAAGCTTTTAGTAGCAAGAAGGCTTCTAACCTTGCAAACCAAGACTGAGGAGCTAGAGCAACGTGAGAACCTATTCTATACCCGGTGCTTGGTCCAAGGGAAAGTATGCAGCCTCATAGTTGATGGAGGCAGTTGTGTGAATGCTGCTAGTGAGACAATGGTCAAGAAGTTGGGTTTGAAGGTTCAGAAGCACCCAAAACCTTACCGGCTACAATGGTTGAATGAAGAGGGCACCATGAAGGTTTTAAATCAAGTTCTCATTCCTTTAGCCATAGGGAGATATGAGGATGAAGTCTTGTGTGATGTGTTATCTATGGAAGCTGGTCACATACTTCTTGGGAGACCTTGGCAATCTGATCGCCGAGTTATCCATGATGGTTTCACCAACAAGCACTCCTTTGAGTTCAAGGGTCGCAAGACTGTCCTAGTTCCCTTGACACCTAAGGAAGTTCAGCATGATCAGATTCAACTCCAAAAGAAAAAGGAGATTGATCTCAAACCGGCTGGAACTAAGCAGCCAAACTTCTATGCAAACATGGGTGATATCAAAAGAACTCTCTACTCTAAACAATCAGCTATCTTACTTGTGTTTAAAGAAACTCTTTTGAACTTAACAGATTCTACACCGGTGTATCCGAGTGAAATGGTTTCTCTTTTGCAAGAGTTTCAAGATGTATTTCCAGAGGACAATCCCATTAGATTACCTCCTTTGCGTGGGATTGAGCACCAGATAGACTTTGTTCCAGGATCTACACTTCCAAACCGACCAGCATACAGAACCAATCCGGTTGAGACTAAGGAATTGCAAAGACAAGTAGAGGAACTCATGGAGAAAGGCTATATCCGAGAGAGTTTGAGCCCATGTGTTGTACCAGTGCTCCTAGTGCCTAAGAAGGATGGTTCTTGGTGTATGTGTGTTGATTGTAGATCAATCAACAACATCACAGTGAAGTATTGCCACCCTATACCTAGATTAGATGATATGCTTGATGAATTGCATGGTTCTTGCATCTTTTATAAGATAGATTTGAAAAGTGGTTATCATCAGATTAAGATGAAAGAAGGAGATGAATGGAAAACTGCATTTAAGACTAAGCATGGATTATATGAGTGGTTAGTTACGCCATTTGGATTGACAAATGCACCTATTACATTCATGAGGTTAATGAATCATGTTCTTAGATCATTCATAGGTATTTTTGTTGTTGTGTACTTTGATGACATCTTAGTATATAGCAAGACTTTAGAGGAGCATATAGAACATCTTAGGGTTGTCTTAAATGTTTTGAGAAATGAGAAACTCTTTGCCAACTTGAAGAAGTGCACTTTTTGCACGGATAACTTGGTTTTCCTAGGCTTTGTTGTGAGTGCAGAAGGAGTTAAGGTGGACGAGGAGAAGATCAAAGCCATCAAGGACTGGCCGAGCCCAACCTAGTAGGAGAAGTGAGAATTTTCCATGGGCTTGCCGGGTTCTATAGGCGTTTTGTGAGAGACTTTAGCACCATAGCAGCTCCCTTAACTGAAGTGATAAAGAAGGATGTCGGATTCAAGTGGGGAGAAGCACAAGAGAAGGCTTTCCAATGCCTAAAAGAGAAGCTTACTCAATCACATCTTCTTATGTTTCCTGACTTTACAAAAACTTTTGAAATAGAATGTGATGCTTCAGGAATTGGGACTGGTGTTGTGTTGATGCAGGATAGGAAATCCATTGCATACTTCAGTGAGAAGCTTGGAGGAGCCACTCTCAACTATGCAACCTATGACAAGGGACTCTATGCCTTGGTTAGGGCCTTGTAAACATGGACGCATTACTTGTGGCCCAAGGAGTTTGTCATCCACACTGATCATGAGTCCCTAAAGTATCTAAAAGGGCAGAGTAAGCTTAGTAAAGACACGCAAGATGGGTTGAGTTCATTGAAACATTCCCATACGTGATCAAGTATAAACAAGGTAAGGAGAACATAGTTGCTGATGCACTATCTCGGAGGTATGTTCTCTCGACCACTCTAGATGCTATGTTACTTGGGTTTGAGCAGATTAAAGATATGTATGATACTGACCTTGATGTCAGGGAAGCTTATGCATCTTGTGAGAAGTTTGCTGCAGGACACTACTTTAGACAAGATGGGTTCTTGTTTTATGATAACAGATTGTGTGTGCCTAATTGTTCTTTGCGAGATCTCTTTGTTAGGGAATCCAATGGGGGCGGTCTAATGGGACACTTTGGGATTTCCAAGACCCTTAAAGTTTTCCAGGATCACTTCTATTGGCCGCACATGAAGATAGATGTGGAGAGAATCTGTGGGAGGTGTGCTACTTGCAAGCATGCTAAGTCCCAAGTCCAATCCCAGAGTTTGTATACTCCTTTACCAATTCCACACCATCCTTGGAATGACATTTCCATGGACTTTATTGTTGGATTGCCTAGGACTAGAACCGGAAAGGACTCCATATTTGTAGTTGTTGATAGGTTCTCTAAGATGGCACATTTGATAGCATGTCATAAGACTAATGATGCATTGCACATTGCTAACTTGTTCTTTAAAGAGGTTGTTCGTTTACATGGCATGCCTGGGACTATAGTTTCTTATAGAGATACTAAGTTTCTTAGTTACTTTTGGAAGACTCTTTGGTCTAAGTTAGGCACTAAGCTGTTGTTTTCTGGTGCGGCCTGGATAGGCTTGTTCTCCACGGATCACTTGAAGGGGATTGATAGAGGGTTGATCTAGAGGCTACTAGCACTCGGATCTGATGATGAACTGCTCTCCTTGGCGATGGGGATGCCTCAGAGATGTGTTGCTACTCAATGACACAAGATTACCTTGTATTGTCGTTGATGGATCACAAGGAATTCCTTCCTTTAGATGAAGATCAATGTTCCTTTAGCTTAACAGAGAAAGCAGAAGAACTAGGCAAGCAAATTGCTAAAAGGTTTCGAGTTTTATTCAATCATTTGCAATCTCCCTGCGGCGCTTGTTAAATAGAAAAAAACAGAGAAAACCCTAAACCTAAACCAAGTTGGTTTAGTCTAAACCTAACCCTAAACACAATTGCAATTGGTTTACTACTCTGAATCGAAAATCCTAATTTCTAATTGTCTTTGGTTTGCTGGTTCAAATTAAGTACAAATTGAGATCACATTAAACCAACATGCTGGTTTATCTTCACTCTTGATTGAATCCTCATCTTGTCTCACGTGCTCAAGCAGAACTAGTAGAGCTTGCCTCTGAGCTTTGGTCTTTGATCTTGTAACTGGTCCAATTGAGAAGATCAAGTTATCTTGAGCTGCATTCTGGTCCATCTCTTCTTCTTCACTCATCCAGTCGGCTACATAGGGATCTACTTGATCCAACTCTTCCATCAGCTCCTGGATCTCTCCCTGGTAAGGCTCCTCCTCTGGTTCTTTGGCTTCTTGGCAGTTGGTTTGACTTGAGGGTGCATTTGATCCAATGGTGGACGCACCATCCCCTCCTCCTTTAAAAGGATTTGACCTCAAATTCGATTCATCTGCAACAAAAGGGATCAAGTCAGAAACATTGAATGTTGAACTAATGGTGTACTTACCTTGGAGATCAATCTGGTAAGCATTGTTGTTGATCCTCTTGAGTACTTTGAATGGACCGTCTGTCCTTGGCATCAGCTTGGACTTTCTCTCATTAGGGAACCTTTCCTTCCTGAGATGGATCCACACGAGATCACCTGGTTCTAGCACCATTTCTCTCCTGCCTTTGTTCTTCTTTCTTGCATGCATTTTGGTACGGTCCTCTATGTTTCTCCTGACCTGTTCATGCAAAGATCTAACAAACTCGGCCTTCTTCTGACCATCAAGGTTAGTCTGTTCTTTCAAAGGTAAAGCAAACAAGTCTAATGGGGATAATGGATTGAATCCATAGACTGCTTGAAAAGGAGTGATCTTAGTGGCTGAATGCATTGACCTATTGTATGCAAACTCTACATGTGGCAAACAATCTTCCCAAGTCCTAATGTTCTTTTTGATGATAGCACGCAAGAGAGTAGACAAGGTCCTATTGACAGTCTCAGTTTGCCCATCAGTTTGTGGATGACAAGTGGTTGAGAATAGCAATCTAGTTCCTAATTTCCCCCACAATGTTTTCCAGAAATAGCTAAGGAACTTGGAGTCCCTATCAGAAACTATGGTCCTGGGCATTCCATGCAACCTAACAACTTCCCTAAAGAATAGATCAGCCACCAAGGATGCATCATCAGTCTTATGGCAAGGTATGAAATGTGCCATCTTAGAAAACCTATCAACCACCACAAAGATGCTATCTCTACCCTTTCTTGTTCTAGGCAGTCCGAAAACAAAGTCCATAGAGATGTCAACCCAAGGTTCAGTAGGGATAGGGAGTGGAGTATACAAACCTGTTGGTTGCACCTTGGATTTGGCCTGCTTGCACACGACACACCTTGAGCACACCTTCTCCACTTCTTTCTTCATGTTAGGCCAATAGAAGTGTTCCTGCAAGGTAGAAAGTGTCTTGGCTACACCAAAGTGTCCCATCAACCCTCCTCCATGAGCTTCCCTAACATATAGTTCTCTCAAAGAACCACAAGGTACACACAA
The DNA here is from genome assembly GCA_905132765.1 of Moricandia arvensis. Taxonomy (NCBI): domain Eukaryota; kingdom Viridiplantae; phylum Streptophyta; class Magnoliopsida; order Brassicales; family Brassicaceae; genus Moricandia; species Moricandia arvensis. The sequence goes on from CAJHQP010002239.1 coordinate 55,637, forward strand.
GCGATTATCATAGAAAAGAAACCCTTTCACTTGATAAAACTTTCCACTAGCATGTTTCTCAGTGTTTCTAAAAGCTTCCTGAAACTCTGGATCATCAGCATAACAAGACTTAAGATGTTCAAACCCCAAAAGCTTTGTTTCCATAGAAGATAATAGAACATACCTTCTTGAGAGTGCCAGCGACTACATTCTCCTTACCTTGCTTGTACTGGACGACATAAGGGAATGTCTCAATGAACTCAACCCACCTAGCATGCCTCTTGTTCAGCTTCTGTTGCCCTTTGAGATGCTTAAGAGATTCATGATCTGTATGGATCACAAACTCTTTAGGCCAAAGGTAGTGCTGCCACGTTTGTAGAGGTCTCACCAAGGCATACAGCTCCTTGTCATAGGTTGGGTAGTTCAATGTGGCGCCTCCAAGCGTCTCACTGAAGTAAGCTATATGCCTCTTTTCTTGCATCAGCACAGCTCCAATTCCCACTCCAGATGCATCACACTCTATCGCAAAAGTCTTAAGAAAGTCAGGGAGTACAAGTAAAGGAGCACTGGTTAACTTCCCTTTCAGCAACTGAAATGCATCTTCCTGAGCTTGTCCCCAAGCTAATCCCACACTCTTCTTGATGACTTCAGTGAGTGGGGCAGCAATGGTACTGAAGTCTTTCACAAACCTCCTGTAGAAGCCAGCAAGTCCATGAAAACTTCTGACTTCTCCAATGGTTTTAGGAGTCGGCCACTCCTTGATAGCCTTCACCTTCTCCTCATCAACATGTATGGTCTGTGAGGTAACAACAAAACATAGAAAGACAAGGTTATCTGTTCCAAATGAGCACTTCTTGTAATTAGCATACAGATTCTCTTTCCTAAGCACATCTAAAACCTGTCTCAAGTGCTCAACATGCTCTTTCATGGTCTTACTGTAAATGAGAATATCATCAAAGTACACAACCACAAATCGACCTATAAGAGCCCTCAAGACATGGTTCATCAGCCTCATGAAAGTGCTAGGTGCATTAGTTAAACCAAATGGCATGACAAGCCACTCATACAATCCTAACTTAGTCTTAAAAGCAGTTTTCCACTCATCTCCTTCTTTCATTCTAATCTGGTGGTAACCACTCTTTAAATCAACCTTAGAAAAGACACATGAACCATGTAACTCATCTAACATATCATCTAAGCGAGGAATTGGATGTCTATACTTAACTGTGATGTTGTTGATGGCTCGGCAATCCACACACATGCGCCAGCTTCCATCCTTCTTGGGTATCAGTAGAACATGTACAACACAAGGACTCATGCTCTCTCTGATGTGGCCTTTCTCCAAGAGGTCATTGAATTGTTTCTGGAGCTCCTTGGTCTCAACATGATTGGTCCTGTATGCTGGACGGTTTGGGAGTGAGGCTCCTGGTACAAAGTCAATTTGGTGCTCAATGCCTCTGATGGGTGGCAAACCAATTGGATTATCTTCTGGAAAGATATCCCTATACTCCTGCAAAAGACTCTCAATCTCTTTTGGAATACTTGGTTCATGATTAGTCCCGGTGGTTAGTAACTCTTTACACAAAACAAGGATCATGGGCTGTTGAGTGTTCAATGCCTCCTTGATCTCTTTAGAAGAAGCAAAAAGGTTATGAGTACTTACCTTGGTCGTGTTCTCTTTGAGTGGTGAAGCTGGAACCGTGGCCTTAGCTTCTTCTCTTCTCAGCTTAAGTTGCACCTGATCTTGATGCACTTCTTGTGGAGTCAATGGCACCAGAGTGATGTGTTTTTCCTTGGGAACAAAGGAATGCCTATTCGTGTAGCCATCATGTACTGCCTTCTTGTCATATTGCCATGGGCGGCCCAGCAAGATGTGACTAGCCTCCATAGGTAGGACATCACAAGTGATCTCATCCTGGTATCTCCCAATGGTCAGGGGCACCATCACTTGTTTAGTCACTCGCATTTCACCTTCTTCACTTAGCCACTGGAGTGTGTATGGCTTGGGGTGATTGCGGACAGTAAGGCTCAGCTTGTTCACTAGTGTCTCACTTGCCACATTTGTGCAGCTCCCTCCATCAATGATCAAGCTACACACCTTGTCTAGGACTAAACACTTGGTGTGAAATAAGTTCTCTCTCTGTTCATGTTCTTTCGCCTTTGGTTGAACATTGAGAGTCCCCCTGGTGACTAGAAACTCTCCCTTGACAGGGTAGTCCACGTCCTCCTCAGATAGCTCCTCTTCATCCTCCGAAACTACATCTCCATTGTCGAGCATGATCATGATCTTCTTGTTGGTACACTCATTAGCATAGTGTCCAAAGCCATGACACTTAAAGCACTTGACACTGCGGGACCTAGTAGGTGTTGCTGGTCCTTTGCCCTTGTCATCACGTGTGGAACCTACTGCTGAGGTTCCTTCTTTTGGCTTAGAGAAGGACTTGTCATCCTTTGAGTAGGCTGGTTTTGAAGCAGATCCGAATTGAGACTTGGCAGTGCTTCTCCTTTTGTTTTGTTGCTCAATCAGAATGGCTTTGTGCAACAACTCGTCCATGTCCTCATAGTCTTGTAGCTCCAGCCTATCTTGGATATCTCGGTTGAGTCCTCCTTGGAATCTAGCCATGGTTGCTTCAGCATCCTCAACCACTTCAGCCTTCATGATGAGTGTCTCCAACTCTTGGTGATAGTCCTCTACACGCTTTGCTCCTTGAGAAAGTCTTCTCAATCTCTGATGAAGGTCTCGTCCATAGTGAGCAGGAACAAACCTCTTTTTCATCAAGGTTTTCATCTCAAACCAAGAGGTGATTTGGGGCTCTCCATTGCGCCTCCTTGTTGTGGCAATCTGCTCCCACCACTTTATAGCATACCCACAGAATTCAGTGGCTGCTAACTTGACCTTTCTCTCCTCAGTGTAGTGTTGGCAACCGAAGACCAACTCTATCTTATTTTCCCATTCCAAGTAGGCGTCAGGATCATTCTTGCCATGGAATGGTGGTATCCTCAACTTGAGGCTACCAAGGTTGTCATCAGCCTGCACCCGTCTGTTGTGGTGACTAGGTCGTTGTCCATCCAGTGAATCTCCTTCACTCTCTTCTGCGGACTCAAGTTGCTCCTCATCTTCTTCCACTGCACGAGCTCCTCTCCTAGGTCTCATCCTAGCTCGTCCAGCACCTACACCTGCAGCATGATCAATACCAGGTAAGTCAACGTTAGCTCGGTTAACTCTCTCCATTCTCCTGGTTATCTCAGCGATCATGGCTTCAAACTGCAGTTGATCAAGCCGGATTTGTGGAACAACAGGTTCTCCCACGTCCTCTCCTTCTCTTCTTTCAGCCATAGTAACCTGAAAAACAAGTTAGAAAAGCAAAATAACAAGCAAAGCTCTCTCTCACTCGGTTTTAGTTGCCAAGTCTCTGCCTTTCTCACGAGTTCAGTTAAGATTCAAAGCTTTTTCACCTAAGCTCTAGAACTTTTATCCCAAGTGATTTAGATAGACAGATTGAAAGAGTTTGGTCACCAATCCGCTTTACCACCCCAGCTGGATTTCTCCTCAGCTCTTTGTTCTTTTCCTTTTTTTTTGATTTGGCCGATCTCTTTCTGTTTTTAGATCTTAGACCACTTTTTCTTTTGATTTTTCTTTAGGGGTTGGCCGGATCAGCTTACAACAGATAGAAAGAGAAGAAAGTGTTTGATGGAATGATAGATCTGAGTAGACAAACACGAACCCTAACCTTCAAGTGGCTCTGATACCACTTGGTGCGGCCTGGATAGGCTTGTTCTCCACGGATCACTTGAAGGGGATTGATAGAGGGTTGATCTAGAGGCTACTAGCACTCGGATCTGATGATGAACTGCTCTCCTTGGCGATGGGGATGCCTCAGAGATGTGTTGCTACTCAATGACACAAGATTACCTTGTATTGTCGTTGATTGATCACAAGGAATTCCTTCCTTTAGATGAAGATCAAATGTTCCTTTAGCTGAACAGAGAAAGCAGAAGAACTAGGCAAGCAAATTGCTAAAAGGTTTCGAGTTTTATTCAATCATTTGCAAGCTCCCTGCGGCGCTTGTTAAATAGAAAAAAACAGAGAAAACCCTAAACCTAAACCAAGTTGGTTTAGTCTAAACCGAACCCTAAACCCAATTGTAATTGGTTTACTACTCTGAATCGAAAATCCTAATTTCTAATTGTCTTTGGTTTGCTGGCTCAAATTAAGTACAAATTGAGATCACATTAAACCAACATGCTGGTTAATCTTCACTCTTGATTGAATCCTCCTCTTGTCTCACGTGCTCAAGCAGAACTAGTAGAGCTTGCCTCTGAGCTTTGGTCTTTGATCTTGTAACTGGTCCAATTGAGAAGATCAAGTTATCTTGAGCTGCATTCTGGTCCATCTCTTCTTCTTCACTCATCCAGTCGGCTACATAGGGATCTACTTGCTCCAACTCTTCCATCAGATCCTGGATCTCTCCCTGGAAAGGCTCCTCCTCTGGTTCTTTGGCTTCTTGGCAGTTGGTTTGACTTGAGGGTGCATTTGATCCAATGGTGGACGCACCATTTTCTACTACATGTCATCCACAAACTGATGGACAAACTGAAGTAGTTAATAGAACTTTAGGAACACTCCTGCGTGCAATCATGCCATGCATTCTGCTTCTAAGTATTCTCCTTTTGAAATTGTTTATGGGTTCAATCCCACCTATCCTTTGAATCTAATGCCTTAACCTGAGTGTGAAAGGGTTAGTTTGGACGGTAAGAAGAAAGCTGTGCTGGTCCAACAAATCCATGAGAAGGCTAGACAAAACATTGAGCAGAAAACCAAGCTCAATGAGAAACAAGCCAACAAGGGAAGGCGTGTGAGCGTCTTTGAAGTCGGTGACCAAGTTTGGCTTCACCTGAGGAAGGATAGGTTTCTCAACTAGAGGAAGTCCAAGCTAATGCCAAGGGTTGATGGACCCTTCGAGATCATCCACAAGATCAATTACAATGCCTATAAACTTGATCTCCAAGGTAAGTATGTTGTATCAAATAGCTTCAATGTCACTGACTTGTCTCCTTTTGCTGTTGATGAACCAGATTTGAAGACAAATCCTTTTCAAGAGGGAGAGGATGATGTGATCATGGACCGGATCACTAAGGAGAGCAAGGAGAGTTTAGATGAGTCCCATGATGCCCCAATGCACCAGCAGCCTGGTGATGATGCTCTGACCATTCCAGAAGGTCCCATGACCTGTTCCAGGGTCAAGAAATTTAAGGAGACTGTTGTAGGATTACTCACTTCACATCCACAACAAGAAGATAGTCTTGGACAAGGTTTGATCTGAGATGTCTTGAAAACCATTCAAGCCATCTCTACATCAAGCTGAGTTAGTGTTTTGGCAAAACATTTGGTGTGTGCTCTTTTCCTTGCTTTTGGTTTTGTCCCAGGAGGTTTTCTGGAGGAAGGTTTTTAACGAGGCCACGACTTGTCTTACAAATCACCTAGGCCCTATCTTGGCCCAACACTAGCAGAAGTTATTTAATTTTAAGCTTATGTTATGTTTAAACTATAGTTTCCATTTTATTATTTTCGAAACCCTAGAGAGAATGTTCTCTGGTTTCTTTTATTTAAGGGTTTTCCCTAACCCTATTGTACTCAAGCAATCTAATATAATTGAGTTCTTTTCTCTCTTGATGGCTCTCTCTCTAGAAAGTGTGTCGAGTGTTTCTCTGGTGTGTTGTATCCGGAGTTTTAAGGGTGTTTACTTGGTGTGTCATATCCGAGCTAATCATCTAGGAGTATCAAAAGTTCTCTCATCCCTCTTGTGTCACCATTCAATCCACAAACCTTGAAGAACTTGAAACCCTGATTCGTTCTTGCAAGTATCTATCCTCCCAATCAACCAAAGAGCATCCTAGGGGCGCATCAGTTTTGTCCCAAAGAGGTTTTACGGAGGAAGGTTTTTAACGAGGCCACAATCTGCTTTACACATCTCCTAGGTGCTAATCTCGGTCCAAGCCTAAAAGAAGACTCTATCTATTTATCTTATGTTTTGTTTTTATTATATAGTTTTTATGTCATGTTATTTTTGAAACCTAAGGAGCGTGTTCCTTGGTTTCTCTAATTAAACCCTTGTTACTCTCTTTCTAAAATCAAGCAGTCTTTTTATCGAAAACCGTTTTCTCTCTTCTCTCTTGTCTTTTGACGAGTTGAAGCTGTGTTAGTGTGTAATACAACAGCCTAAGGATCGAGTTATAAGGTGTGTCATAACCAAAGAATTCAGTCTAGGAGTATCAAGGAGCCTTTCCGCAGCTTCTTGTGTCACCATTCATCCCACACGCCTTGGAGGATTTGAGTCTTCTGATTCATTCTCGCAAGGGTTACCCATTGATCTCTCTTCCCAGATCCAGAGCCTTCCTAGTATCTTATTTATTATGTGGTATCAGAGCAACTCTGTAAGGGAAGTATTCAATTTCTCACAGATTTTCGTTTTGGTCTTTTCATATTCTGCTGTGTTTTGATCAGATCTTTGTTTCTGTTGTTGAAATCTATTAACTTTGAGTATTTTGATCACGAATCCGATTGTTTTCTTTCCATACTCTCGTGTGAAAAGGGATTTATCTGTATTCTATTTCTATTTGACAACTGAACTGTTCATCTTCGTTATCATTTTATGTCGATCTGCTTGTTTGTTGTTTAAAACTGATAAATCTGTGTGTTGTTGTCACAAATATGTTTGATCTGCTCTTAATCATGTCTCGTATTGATAGATCAACTTGTGTTCTATTGAAATCTGATAATACTGCAAGCTTTGATCTTGTTTTGATAAGAACCCTTTCGAATCCTTGCTGGCTACGTAACAAGTTTGATCCGTTTGCTATTAGGGTTTGAGTAGAGTTTGCGTTCTTCAATCTGTTCTGTTTACTGCGTTTGTTGTTTGCTTTGTCTCTTGATCTGTCTAATTCTATTTCAAGTTTATCTCCTATCGTTAAGTGTGGTTCCTGTGTTGTTCCCTTGAATCTGTTGTCGAAAACTTAAAAAATTTCTTACCTTTTGTTTTTGTTTTGTGTTCTGTGTTGTTGTTTATCTAGAACTTGTTATTGGTTCTCTTTTCTTTTGTTTCTCAGGAACAATGGCGAAGGAGCACAAAGGAGAACTCAGCAAGAATGATAAATTGTTACTTAAGTGACACACTCCTAGGATGCTTCTTTTGTTGATGGGAGGATAGATCCTTGCAAGAACGAATCAGAGATTCAAGTTCTTCAAGACTGTTGATTGAATGGTGACACAAGAGGGATGAGGGAACTCTTGATACTCCTAGATAACTAACTCGGATATGACACACCAAGATAGACACCCTTAAGGCTCTGGATATTACACACCAGAAGACACTCGACAACCTTTGAGAGAGAGCCGTCAAGAGAACAAAAGACTTTGATATATTAGATTGCTTGAGTTCTAAAGGGTTGGCGAAAACCCTTAAATAAAGAAACCAAAGAACATGCTCTAGGGTTTCGGAAACTATAACATAAAAACCATAGTCTTAAAATAACATAAGATAAAAATAGAGTCTTTAAGTAGTCTTGGGCCGAGATAGGTCCTAGGTGATTTGTAAGACAAGTCGTGGCCTCGTTAAAAACCTTCCTCCGGAAAACCTCGTGGGACAAAACCAAAAGGAAGGAAAAGAGCACACACCAAATGTCTTGCCTAAACACTAACTCAGCTTGATGTAGAGATAGTTTGAATGGTGATCAAGATATCTCGGACCATCAAACATTGTCCAAGACTTTCTTCTTGTTGTGGATGTGAAGTGAGTAATCCTACAACAGTCTCCTTGAATTTCTTGGCTCTGGAACGGGTCATGGGACCTTCTGTAATGGTCAAAGCATCATCACCAGGCTGATGGTGCATTGTGGCATCATGTGGCTCATCTAAGATCTATTTACCCTCTTTGGTAAGCTGGCCCATGACCACATCATCCCCTCCCTCTTGAAAAGGATTTGTCCTCAAATCTGGTTCATCATGAACAAAAGGAACCAAGTCAGTAACATTGAATCTATTAGTGAAAGACTGAGTAGAATCTGAGTATAAACGGATAGAAGAGTGTTTACAAGAGACTATAAGAGATTTGGTGACTAAAAGGTTAAGACTTTACTAAGAAATCATTTCGAGATGAAGAACATGGAGAACACTAGAGAGAATAAGAGAAACTCGAAATACTTGCTTTATTGATTAATGAGAAGGATTACAAAATATATAGAGAAGGATAAACAAGCTTAACGGATACAAAGGGATAAGGTTTCAACTCGAGCATGTGAAGTCAAGGTCTTGGGCGCGCCTGATTTTAAATACGTGGACCAGAGGCCTTACACGCTTGATGCCAATGGCATCTTGACCAGATGCTCTTGGCCAGCCTGTACATGCGCGGAGTGAACCTTATCAATAAGGTTCAATGCATGTAGACACACAGAAGGAAGAAGGGAAGGAACCTTATCCGCGCATGTTAACTCTCTCTGATTTACCCGGAATGACTGTGGTCGACCCAAAGTAACTTTGGTCGACATAAGGGCTGTGTGGACACCTTGTACGGCCTTGTACGGACTTGTACGGAGAATCCCATTTCTCTTCCTCTTTATTCCCTTAGTTTTCCTCTCCTTTCTCTATAGATCATGATCACTTCTCTTATTTGGTTTAACACTCCCCCTCAAGCTTAACCATGTGGAACAAGTCAAGCTTGGAATCTGATGAGATCTTCCTCATTAAAAACCTTCCCAAAGAAAACCCTCCTTAGGGATAAAACCTTAGCAAGGAAAAGAGTAAATACCTCATGATGAGGGGATTCGTTTCACCTAGTAAGATCAATGAGTCCCAACCTCTGATGGATGGACTCAATTGTCTTCTGCCTCAGAGCTTTGGTAAAAACATCAGCCAACTGATCTTCACTCCGTGTTTAAGAAGGTAAGATCACTCCTTGGACTATCATTTGCCTCACCTTGTGGCAATCGACTTCAGTATGCTTGGTTCTCTCATGGAACACCGAATTTGAAGCAATGTGGGTGGCTGCTTGGTTGTCATAATGCATGGTCATTGGTGTGGCCTGATCAATCTCCAAGTGCTTTAGTATCCCTTTGATCCAAACTAGCTCATTAGTCATGATACGCCCCTAGGATGCTCTTTGGTTGATTGGGAGGATAGATCCTTGCAAGAAAGAATCAAGGACTCAAGTTCTTCAAGGTTTGTGGATTGAATGGTGACACAAGAGGGATGAGAAGACTCTTGATAATCCTAGATGATTAGCTCTGATATGACACACCAAGTAACACCCTTAAAGCTCCGGATACAACACACCAGAGAAACACTCGACACACTTTCTAGAGAGAGAGCCGTCATGAGAGAAAAGAACTCGATGATATTAGATTGCTTGAGTACAATAGGGTTAGGGAAAACCCTTAAATAAAAGAAACCAGAGAACATGCTCTCTAGGGTTTCGAAAAAATAAAATGGAAACTATAGTTTAAACATAACATAAGCTTAAAATTAAATAACTTCTGCTAGTCTTGGGCCGAGATATAGCCTAGGTGATTTGTAAGACAAGTCGTGGCCTCGTTAAAAACCTTCCTCCGGAAAACCTCGTGGGACAAAACCAAAAGGAAGGAAAAGAGCACACACCAAATGTCTTACGTAAACATTAACTCAGCTTGATGTAGAGATGGCTAGAATGGTGTTCAAGACATCTCGGATCAAACCTTGTCCAAGACTTTCTTCTTGTTGTGGATGTGAAGTGAGTAATCCTACAACATTCTCCTTAAGTTTCTTGACCCTGGAACGGGTCATGGGACCTTCTGGAATGGTCAGAGCATCATGACCAGGATGCTGGTGCATTGTGGCATCATGTGACTCATCTAGACTCTCCTTGTTCTCCTTAGTGATCCGATCCATGATCACATCATCCCCTCCCCTTGAAAAGGATTTGTCCACAAATCTGGTTCATCAACATCAACGACTTCAAAGACCCTCACACGCCTTCCCTTGTTGTCTTGTTTCTCATAGAGCTTGGTTTTCTTCTCAATGTTTTGTCTAGCCTTATCATGGATTTGTTGGACCATCTCAGCTTTCTTCTTACCATCCAAACTAACCCTTTCACACTCAGGGAAAGGCATTAGATCCAAAGGAGAGGTGGGATTGAACCCATAAACAATTTCAAAAGGAGAATACTTATTGCATGATTGTATGCAAATTCACATGGCATGATTGTATGCAAATTCACAATGTGGCAAGTAATATTCCCAAGTTTTCAAGTTCTTTTTTATGAATGCACGCAGGAGTGTTCCTAGAGTTCTATTAACTTTTTCAGTTTGTCCATAAGTTTGTGGATGACATGTAGTAGAAAACAACAGCTTAGTGCATAATTTAGACCAAAGAGTCTTCCAAAAGTTACTAAGAAACTTAGTATCTCTATCAGAAACTATAGTCCTAGGCATGCCATGTAAATGAACAAACTCTTTAAAGAACAAGTTAGCAATATGCAATGCATCATGAGTCTTATGACAAGCTATGAAATGTGCCATCTTAGAGAACCTATCAACAACAAACAAAGATTGAGTCCTTTCCGATTCTAGTCCTAGGCAATCGAACAATGAAATCCATGGATATATCATTCCAAGGATGGTGTGGAATTGGTAAAGGAGTATACAAACCATGGGATTGGACTTGGGACTTAGCATGCTTGCAAGTAGCACACCTCCCATAGATTCTCTCCACATCTCTCTTCATGTGTGGCCAATAGAAGTGATCCTGCAAAACTTTTAGGGTCTTGGCAATCCCAAAGTGTCCCATTAGACTGCCCCCATGGGATTCCCTAACAAAGAGATCTCGCAAAGAACAATTAGGCACACACAATATGTTATCATAAAACAAGAAACCTTCTTGTCTAAAGTAGTGTCCTGCAGCAAACTTCTCACAAGATGCATAAGCCTCCTTGAAATCAAGGTCAGTATCATACATATCTTTAATATGATCAAACCCAAGTAACTTAGCATCTAGAGTTGTCAAGAGAACATACCTCCGAGAGAGTGCATCAGTAACTATGTTCTCCTTACCTTGTTTATACTTCATCACGTATGGGAAGGTCTCAATGAACTCAACCCATCTCGCGTGTCTCTTACTAAGCTTACTCTGCCCTTTTAGATACTTTAGGGACTCATGATCAGTGTGGATGACAAACTCCTTGGGCCACAAGTAATGCTGCCATGTTTGCAAGGCCCTCACCAAGGCATAGAGTTCCTTGTCATAGGTTGCATAGTTGAGTGGCTCCTCCAAGCTTCTCACTAAAGTAGGCAATGGGTTTCCTATCCTGCATCAACACAACACCAATTCCAATTCCTGAAGCATCACATTCCATTTTGAAAGTTTTTGTAAAGTCATGAAGCATAAGAAGAGGTGATTGAGTAAGCTTCTCTTTTAGGCTTTGGAAAGCCTTCTCTTGGGCTTCTCCCCACTTGAATCCGACATTCTTCTTTATCACTTCAGTTAAGGGAGCTGCAATGGTGCTAAAGTCTCTCACAAAACGCCTATAGAACCCGGCAAGCCCATGGAAACTTCTCACTTCTCCTACTATGGTTGGGCTGGGCCAGTCCTTCATGGCTTTGATCTTCTCCTCGTCCACTTTAACTCCATCTGCACTCACCACAAACCATAGGAAAACCACGTTATCCGTGCAAAAAGTGCACTTCTTCAAGTTGGCAAAGAGTTTCTCATTTCTCAAAACATTCAGGACAACCCTAAGATGTTCTATATGCTCTTCTAAAGTCTTGCTATATACTAAGATGTCATCAAAGTATACAAGAACAAAAATACCTATGAATGATCTAAGAACATGATTCATTAACCTCATGAATGTACTACGTGCATTTGTCAATCCAAATGGCATAACTAACCACTCATATAATCCATGTTTAGTTTTAAATGCAGTCTTCCACTCATCTCCTTCTTTCATCCTAATATGATGATAACCACTTTTCAAATCTAACTTAGAAAAGATGCAAGAACCATGCAATTCATCCAGCATATCATCTAATCTAGGTATAGGGTGGCGATACTTCACTGTGATGTTGTTGATTGATCTGCAATCAACACACATACGCCAAGAACCATCCTTCTTAGGCACTAGGAGCACTTGTACAGCACATGGGCTCAAACTCTCTCGGATATAGCCCTTCTCCATACGTTCCTCTACTTGTCTTTGTAATTCCTTGGTCTCAACCGGATTGGTTCTGTATGCTGGTCGATTTGGAAGTGTAGATCCTGGAACAAAGTCTATCTGGTGCTCAATCCCACGCAAAGGAGGTAACCCAATGGGATTGTCCTCTGGAAATACATCTTGGAACTCCTGCAAAAGAGAAACCATTTCACTCGGATACACCGGTGTAGAATCTGTTAAGTTAAAAAGAGTTTCTTTAAACACAAGTAAGATAGCTGATTGTTTAGAGTAGAAAGTTCTATTGATATCACCCATGTTGGCATAGAAGTTTGGCTGCTTAGTTCCAGCCGGTTTGAGATCAATCTCCTTCTTCTTTTGGAGTTGAATCTGATCATGCTGAACTTCCTTAGGTGTCAAGGGAACCAGGACAGTCTTGCGACCCTTGAACTCAAAGGAGTGTTTGTTGGTGAAGCCATCATGGATGACTCGCGATCAGATTGCCAAGGTCTCCCAAGAAGTATGAGACCAGCTTCCATAGGTAGGACATCACACAAGACTTCATCTTCACATCTTCCTATGGCTAAAGGAATGAGAACTGGACTTGAAACCTTCATGGTGCCTTCTTCATTCAACCATTGTAGCCGGTAAGGTTTTGAATGCTTCTGAAACTTCAAACCCAACTTCTTGACCATTGTCTCACTAGCAGCATTCACACAACTGCCTCCATCAACTATGAGGCTGCATACTTTCCCTTGGACCAAGCACCGGGTATAGAATAGGTTTTCACGTTGCTCTAGCTCCTCAGTCTTGGTTTGCAAGCTTAGAATCCTTCTTGCTACTAAAAGCTTCCCCTGGACTGGTCCTTCTTCATGCTCTTCTTCAGTTTCTTCTTGGTCAGACTCGGTGTTGTTATCTTCAGAGGCATACTCACCATCTTCCAGCAGGATCATGACTCTCTTGTTGGTACATTAATTGGCATAATGACCTCGTCCTTGGCACTTGAAACACTTGACATCACGAGCTCTGGAACTAGAAGCCTCAGCCTTGCCCTTGCCCTTGCCCTTGTCAAGAGTACTGCTTGGTTTGTTTTCTTCCCTCGGATAGGACTTGCTATCTTTCTAATATGGTTTAGACTCCTTAGGATATGTGGACTTCTCTTCCTTGGTGTTGTGTAACCGGTTGGATCCATAGTTGGCTCGTGAGTGTCCCTTCCTATTGAGCTGTTGTTCCACAAGAATAGCCTCGTGTAACATCTCTTCTAACTCCACATAATGTTGCATCCCAACATTGCCTTGTATCTCTCGGTTTAGACCACACAAGAACCTTGACATTGTTGGTTCTCTATCTTCGGATATGCTAGCCCTTAGCATGAGCAACTCCATCTCCTGGTAATACTCCTCCACTGATCTTGAACCTTGAGTAAGCTTCCTGAGCCTGTGGTGCAAGTCTCTATTGTAATGACTCGGAACAAACCTCTTGCGCATGATAGACCTCATCTCTGTCCAAGTCTCAACTAGTTCCTCTCCATTCCTTCTACGGTTAGTGATGTAATGATCCCACCAACTTAGAGCATAGTCATAGAACTCAGTAGCAGCTATCTGGATCTTCTTGTGGTTTGTGTACTGCTTACACTGAAAGACCAGCTCAATCTTGTTCTCCCACTCAAGGTAGGCATCCGAATCAGCTTTACCATGGAAAGGGGGGTATTTTGATCTTCAAACCAGCAAGCTCATCTCTCTGGTTTGTCCTTCCTTCTTGTCCACGCCTATGTCTTCTTTGGCTTTGTCATTAGGAAGAACTGAAATGCTCATAGTAGTTGTCAGTTTCCTCAGAACCAGCATGCTCTTGTCGAGTTGCATGACGTCTCTCTTCTCTCATAGTCTCTCGGTTGGGACCTTGACGAGTAGCCCTCCTTACTTCTTCTCTGAACTCTCTGCGGAGCTCATTAAGATTGGTCCTCATCGTCTCGGTCATGGTTGCTACCATAGACTGATTTAATTGTGCAGTCATGGCTTCCATGAGTAGCTTGTTCTTCCGGACTAGTTCAGCTTCTTCTTCGGACTCGCTCCCCATTGCTTCCTGCACAAAGGAAAACAAGATAACCAGTAAAAAGATTCTAGGTAAACAAGAGAAGCAAAAAGAAAAAAGATCAACACAACAATTAATCTTGCTCAACAAGGTAAAAGGAAAAAGGATATGCGGGTAGGTCTGAAAATCTAGGGCTTCCGCCTATGAACCAAAAAGTAAATTCTCTTAAACCTTGTCTAAACTTTATGATTTTCGAGCAGACCTAAACAACTTAGATCTTCTTCTTGTTAAAGTTGATAGAGGTTTATTGCGGATGAAACAGAAAAGTTAAGAGAGAAAGAAGACTTCCCTAACCAAAGTTGCTCTGATACCACTTGATGCGCCCCTAGGATGCTCTTTGGTTGATTGGGAGGATAGATCCTTGCAAGAACGAATCAGGGACTCAAGTTCTTCAAGGTTTGTGGATTGAATGGTGACACAAGAGGAATGAGAAGACTCTTGATACTCCTAGATGATTAGCTCAGATATGACACACCAAGTAACACCCTTAAAGCTCCGGATTCAACACACCAGAGAAACACTCGACACACTTTCTAGAGAGAGAGCCATCAAGAGAGAAAAGAACTCGATAATATTAGATTGCTTGCGTACAATAGGGTTAGGGAAAACCCTTAAATAAAAGAAACCAGAGAACATGCTCTCTAGGTTTCGAAAATAATAAAATGGAAACTATAGTTTAAACATAACATAAGCTTAAAATTAAATAACTTCTGCTAGTCTTGGGCCGAGATAGAGCCTAGGTGATTTGTAAGACAAGTCGTAGCCTAGTTAAAAACCTTCCTCCAGAAAACCTCATGGGACAAAACCAAAAGCAAGGAAAAGAGCACACACTAAATGTCTTGCCTGAACACTAACTCAGATTGATGTAGAGATGGCTTGAATGGTGTTCAAGACATCTCGGATCAAACCTTGTCCAAGATTTTCTTATTGTTGTGGATGTGAAGTGAGTAATCCTACAACAGTCTCCTTAAGTTTCTTGACCCTGGAACGGGTCATGGGACCTTCTGGAATGGTCAGAGCATCATGACCAGGATGCTGGTGCATTGTGGCATCATGTGACTCATCTAGACTCTCCTTGTTCTCCTTAGTGATCCGGTCCATGATCACATCAAGTTAGCTTCATCATGGCCCTATACCCAGCTTCAGCACTCGAGCATGAAACCACTTTCTGCTTCTTGCTCTTCCAAGTGACGAAGTTCCCACCAATGAATGTGCAATAGCCTGTTGTAGACTTCCTATATGCTCGATCTCCTGCCTAATCCGCATCACAGTATCCTACCACTTCAGTGCTCCGGTTGCATCCCATCCACACTCCTTGATCAGGTGAGCCATTCAGGTACATCAGGATCCGGTTAACCATGTTCCAATGGTGCTCCTTTGGCCCTTGCATATGTTGACTCACCTGGTTCACAGCAAAGCATATATCAGGCCGTGTAATGGTTAAGTAAATCAACTTACCCACAAGCTTTCTGTAAAGCTTGGCATCTTCAAATGGCTGACTGTCCTCAATCTCCCCCTCACGTGGAATCTTGTACCCATCCTCTAAGGGTGTCTTCACACTCTTTCCTGCAAGTTTACCTGGATCTTTCAAAAGATCATGTGTATATTTCATTTGAGAAAGGAACAAACCTTCCTTGGATCTACATATCTCAATCACAAGGAAGTATTTCATGATTGAATACCAACCTTGTCACTTCCTATGATGATGATATCATCAACTTACACAAGAAGGACTACAATACCTGATGGAGTGGTCAAGGTGAAGAGGGTGTGGTCCAGTTGAGACTTCTTGAAGCCTTTCTCATTGAGAGTAGTGCTCAGCTTGGTGTACCAGGCTCTACGAGACTGTTTCAATCCATATATAGCCTTCTTAAGTCTCAAAATGTTTCCATCCTTAACCAAATGTTCAAGACCAGGAGGTGGAAGCATATAAACTTCATCTTCAAGTTCTCCTTGGAGGAAGGCATTCTTCACATCCATTTGCCAATGACCCTATTCAAGGTTCACTGCAAGGAAGAGAACTATCCGGATAGTATGGAGTTTGGAGACTGGAGCAAAGGTGTCAATGTAGTCCTCTCCATATGTTTGAGTGAAGCCTCTTGCCACTAGTCTTGTTTTATTCCTCTCAATCTTCCCATTTGCAAGATACTTGATAGTGAAAATCCATCTGCTGGTCACATCCTTCTTTCCTTTTCGAAGTTTACTCTCATACCAAGTATCATTCCTGATCATTGCCTCTGCATCAGCTCTAACTGATTCCTTCCATTATTTGTCTTGCATGGCTTCTTCATAGGATCTATGTAACTGGCTCTCATCCAAACTGATCATAAAGGCACTATGCTCTTTCGGGTAATGAGTAAGGGTGCAAAAAGCTTGAGCAGGATGTGCAACTGCTTGTGCATTGTAGTATACCCGGTGGTTGATCCAGTTGGATGGAGGGTTCCTCACCCTTGTACTCCTTCTCAAAGATTGAACTTCTTCTGGTTGAGTCTCCTCGGCCTCTTCTTCTTCTTCCTGGTTCCCATTTCCAACTTCTTCATCATCTTGATCCACACCTTGATCATGTGTAGAACCTGATTCTTCATTATGATGTCCCTCCATTTCAGGTTCATTTCCCCCTTGATGGTCGAGGTGGGGTTCCTGACCATTATCATTTGCAGTGGGAAGACCTCCTTGTTGTTGTCCTCCCCCACTCCCCGGATCTTGGGATAAGTTAATCCCAAGACTCTCCAAAATAATCCTTAGGTTTGTTGCCTTATTAGAAGCCAAATCTTTAAGATCTCCTTGGTTCTTCTCCTCATAGAACCCTCTTTCCTCTACAAACTTCACATCCCTTGACACCACCACTCTCCTAGTTGCCGGATCATAAACCTTGTATCCCTTCTGAGTTGGTGAGTACCCAATAAACATACTTTTTGTGCTCTTGGCTTCTAACTTGTTTCTTAGCTCACCCGGTTTGTGAACAAAGCAGAAGCAACCAAAGACCCTGAGATGATCTAAGGCTGGCCTTTGTTTTCTCAGAACCTCAAAGGGTGATTGGTATTCAAGGACCTTGGTAGGGGTTAGGTTGATCAGGTAGCAGGCAGTGGCCACAGCATCACTCCAAAACTTCTTTGGCATGTTAGCTTGGAACATCAAGGACCTAGCAACTTCCATAAGGTGCCGGTTCTTCCTTTCAGAAACTCCATTTTGTTGTGGAGTGTAAGGGCAGCTCGTTTGGTGAAGGATACCATGCTTGGATAGGTGTTGCTTGAAGGCTTGACTCGTGTATTCCCCACCATTATCTGATCTAAAAATTTTCAGCTTAGCATTGAAATGGTTAGTCACATATGTTTGAAAAATTCCAAATGCATCAAGCACCCTATCCTTAGATGGAATCAAGGTTATCCAGGTGTATTTAGACTTCTCATCTATGAATGTGACAAAATACTTTTGGTTCTCCGTAGACAAGCAAGGTGCAGTCCAAACATCCGAGTGTATTAAATCAAAGCAATGATCATAGATAGTAGATGACTTTTGAAACACAGTGTTACAATGCTTACCTAAGATACAAGCTTCACAATAATTATTTTCAAACACAACACCTGGAACCATTAAGCTTAAAGATCTAACATGAGGATGTCCTAGTCTAGCATGCCACAAAGCATTCTTATTCAACCTGGAAGCAGAAACAGAAGTAAAAGAACAACTATGATTAGGTAAAGAAGTAAGCTCCTCAAGCATGTAAAGGTCTCCTTTTGTGACTCCTTTCCCAATCAAAAGACAGCTCTCAATATCCTGAAACTTCACATCATTAGGGCTAAAGATCACATTGCATTGCAAGTCATTAGTACACTTTTTCACGGATAACAAATTTTGATGTAAACTCAGGCATATAGAAGCATCTAGATTCTTTATCAAACAGTTTAAGCTTGCCTACACCTCTTATTGGAATCCTATCACCATTAGCAATCATAACATGTCCATACGCAGGTTCTATATCTCTAATCAGACTAGTGTCACTAATCATATGATAAGATGTACCAGAATCGACTATCAAAGGTTTAGACATGCTACAAGCACTCTGGGATAAACCAGCAATCATAGAGTCGGTATAAGCATCAGGTTGATAATGAGAAATAGCAATCTTAGATGCACCAAAAGAATACCCCCTGAGGTTACCAAAAGTGTTACCATTATCTTTGAGCATCTTGATGAGGGCATCCATTTCTGACCGGTGGATGAACTTATGCTCATTTGGACGTGTGGTTTGAGGTGTGTAAGTCACCAGGGCTTTGTTCTCACCACCTTCAGCTTCCTGTGCTCGGTTGGATGGCCCGACTCCTCCTACTCCATGCTGATCACCCCCTCCATATCTCACATTCGCCGTTGGTTCCCTGTCTTTCATAAACTTGGTTGGCTTCAGGTGAGGATGAAGGATCCAGCACTAGTGCTTCTTGTGGCCTTGTCTCTTGCAATGTTCACAGTTGCCGTTGAACCTCCTTTCTTCAAACCGGTTGACCATGTTGGCTTGAGGCACCTCAGCTTGGTTAGCTAACGTAAGCTCCCCCTTTCCTCCAAACAACCCCAACGATCCTTGCTCCTTCTGGATTTCTGCATAGACTTCCTCTAAGGTAGGTAGCTTCTCAGCTCGCAAGATGTGTTTCACCAGATCATTATAGCTGGAGTTGAGAGTGAGAAGCAAGCCAAAGACTTTATCTTTCTCCCTTCTCTCATTAAGCTCAGCTGGATCCATTGTACTCGGCCTCAACATCTCTAGCTCAGACCACAAAGCTCTAAACTTTCCAAGGTGCTTTGTGAACTCCATGTCTTCTTGAGCTAGGCTGTTGATGGCTCGTTTGATCTCAAAAACTCGAGTGAGGTTTGAGATGTTCCCATACCCTTCTGAAGGGTGTCCCACAGGTCCTTTGCCTTCTCAAAGTAGCTATACGCCTCTAAGATCGACGAATCTAGAGAGATTTGAAGGATGGACATCACCAGGTTATCTTCCTGGATCCACTTCACTTCATCACACACGACAACCTCCTTGTCGCCTTCATGGGTAATGAGTTTGGGAGCCTCACCCTCAAGGATGTGGTTCCACAAACCCTTACTCTCCACTGCTGTTTTCACCACACGAGACCATAGGAGATAGTTTCCTCCCTTTAGTATCACCGGTATCACTGTCATTTTGGTACCCTCCATCTTAAATCTTCACGGAAAGGAAAAAGGTGTTCTTAAGCGTTCTTCGTGAGGGATGAAATCAAAACCCAGATTCAAGAGAACCTGGCTCTAATACCATGAAAGACTCAGTAGAATCTGAGTATAAACGGATAGAAGAGTGTTTACGAGAGACCATCAGTTTGATCATGAGAACTAGTAGTTTTAGTGCACCAAAAAGAATACCCCCTTAGGTTACCAAGAGTGTTACCATTGTCTTTGAGCATCTTAATGAGAGCATCCATTTCTGAACAGCGGATGAACTCAAGCTCATTTGGATAGTTGGTTTGAGCTGTGTAGGTCACCAATGCTTTGTTCTCTCCACCTTCAGCCTCCTATGCTCAGTTGGATGGCCTGGCTCCTCCTACTCCATGCTGATCACGCCCTCCATAGCTCACATTCGCCCTTGCATCCCTGTCCTTCATGAACTTGGTTGGCTTCAGGATCCAGTACTGGGGCTTCTTGTGGCCTTGTCTCTTGCAATGGTCACAATTGCCGTTGAACCTCCTTTCTTCAAACCGGTTCACCTTGTTGGCTTGAGGTACCTCAGCTTGGTTTGCTAAGGTAAGCTCCCCCTTTCCTCCAAACAACCCCAATGATTCTTGCGCCTTTTGGATATGTGCGCAGATTTCCTCCAAGGCGGGTAGCTTCTCAGCTCGCAAGATGTGTTTCACCAGATCATTGTAGCTGGAGTTGAGAGTGAGAAGCAAGCCAAAGACTTTATCTTGCTCCCTCCTCTCATTAAGCTCAACTGGATCTGTTGTACTCGGCCTCAACATCTCTAGCTCAGACCACAAAACTCTAAACTTTCCAAGATGCTTTGTGAACTCCATGTTTTCTTGAGCTAGGCTGTTGATGGCTCGTTTGATCTCAAAAACTCAAATGAGGTTTGATATGTTCCCATACACCTTCTGAAGGGTGTCCCACAAGTCCTTTGCCTTCTCACAGTACCTATAAGCCTCCAAGATCAACGGATCTAGGGAGCTTTGAAGGATGGACATCACCAGGTTATCTTCCTAGATCCACTTCACTTCATCACACACGAAAATTTCCTTCTCCCCTTCACGAGTAATGAGCTTGGGAGCCTCACCCTCGAGGATGTGGTTCCACCAACCCTTACTCCCCACTGCTTTCTTCACCACACCAGACCATAGGAGATAGTTTTCCCCCTTTAGTATCACCGGTATCATGGTTGTTTTGGTACCCTCCATCTTGAAGCTTCACGGAATGAAAAAGGTGTTCTTGAGTGTTCTTCGTGAGAGATGAAATCAAAACCCAGATTCAAGAGAACCTAGCTCTGATACCATGAAAGACTGAATAGAATCTGAGTAAAAACGGATAGAAGAGACTTTAAGAGAGCCTAGAAGAGATTTGGAGACTTAAAGGTTAAGACTTTACTAAGAAACCATTTCGAGTATTAAGAACATGAAGAACACTTAGAGAGAATAAGAGAAACTCAAAATACTTGCTTGATTAATTAATGAGAGAGGTTACAAATATATAGAAAAGGTTATGGCTATGCTTAACGGATACATGATAAGGTTTCAACCTAAGTATGTGGAGTCAAGGGTCATAGGCGCGCCTAATTCAAAATACTTGGTCGAGAACCTCTACACGCTTGATTCGTTTGGCATCTTGACCAGATGCTTTTGGCAAGCTTGTCCAGACACGGAGTGACCCTTATCCTTAAGGTTCAGTGCACTTGGACACACGAAAGGAAGGAAGGAAACCTTATCCTCGCATAGGTAATTTTTCTGGTTTTACCCGGAGTAACTTTGGTCGACCCAAACTTACTTTTGGTCGACTATGGTTGTACGGCCTAACTTGTACGGCCTGACCTGTACGGACTTGTACGGAATTGTACGGACACCTCCAAACTTCTTCCTCTTCATTTCATAAGACATTTCCAGCCTTCTTCATAGATCATAACCCCATCTCTTATTTGGTTCAACAGCTACAAGGTACTGCGTGAGGGGGAGTATGAGGATACTCCATTTGAAGATGTTACAAAGTATAGGAGGATGGTGGGAAAGATCATATACCTGACCATTACTCGACCAAATGTGTGTTTTCTTGTGAACCAAGTCAGCCAACACATGCAAACACCAAAAGTTCATCACTGGAGTATGGTGGAAAGGATCTTGAGATAGTTGAGAGAAGCTCCTAGTCAAGGTGTGTGGATGGCTTGCAATGGAAGCACAGAGATTGTGGGGTACTATGATGCAGATTGGGCTGGTGATAGAGTGGACATGAAGTCTACAACATGATATTGTACCTTTATTGGAGGCAAATTAGTCACTTGGAAGAGCAAGAAGCAGAAGATAGTATCATGCTCAAGTGCTGAAGCAGAATATAGAGCAATGAGAAAGCTCACTAGTGAGCTTACCTGGATCAGGAACCTGCTAAGAGTCTTGGGAATTGAGACTACAACTCCCATCACCATGCACTGTGACAACCAGGCTGCCATTCATATAGCATCCAACAGTGTTTTCCATGAGATAACTAAACACATTGAGGTGGATTGCCATAAGGTGAGACAAGCTGTGGAGCAGCAACTTATACTGCCTTGCTACACTAGAAGTGAAGATCAGTTGGCCAACTTCTTCACCAAAGCAGCAAGCACAAAGGTCTGTGAGTTCATTCATTCAAAGCTTGGACTCATGGATATCCCATCTCACTGATCCTCTTAGCCATGAGGTTTTCTACTCTTTTTCCTTGGCTTAGTTTTCTCCCAAGTGGTTTTTCTAAGCTAAAGGTTTTAATGAGGGAATGCTTCATGGTTTCCAAGCTTGACCAGTCCTTATGGTTAAGCTTGAGGGGGAGTGTTGAGATGAAGCAAGGAACGTTCTTATTCAAGTTTACTTGCAAGAATAAGCAAAAGGGATTCTGGTTGAAGTTTACTTGATGTACAAGGTTGTCCGTACGACCTAGGGCATAAGTGTGCCTTGCTTGACAAGAGAAGAGGGAAGCTGATCAGGAACAATTTCGAAAGTTCCCACTTATCTGTCTAAGGCAACTTGAATTTGAAAAGGGAAGAGATCACATGTAGAGATAAAGAGACAGCATGTGTGGGACGTTAGGTCCTGTCCCTTTCTCTCTAGTCTGAGACAGTTGGGACCATTTGGACTGTTCTGCCTTATTTTAGTCTTATTCTTGTAGCTCTTTTGTTTATTAGTTTCCTAGGTTCCTTGTCTCTCTATTTAAAGACATATTGTGGTGACCAGAAAATAAAGTTGAATAGTAATAATTCACTTCTCTATTCTCTCTCTCTCTCTCTCTCTCCCACGAAATGTCTCTTCTCTCTTGCTGTTCTTCATGTTCTTGAGCTTGTTTCTGGAGTTCTTGGTCGAATCCTTCTCTAATTCTATCAAAACTCATAGAAGAGACCAAGATCAGTGTGAGATGATCTAGATGAGCTCAAGAAGTGTTTGTGGTGAGCAATCCAAGTTGGATTAGACTTACACCACAGTTAGGCCATGATCCAGAGTTCTTTGTGTCCACTACACTGGTTGAGACACAAAGAACTCACTGGCTAATCCCTAGGCCTTGAGGAATTTACTCATTTTCCCTCATCAAGGTTTTATCCCAAAAAGGTTTTCCTTGGTGAGGTTTTTAATGAGGAAGCTCTTCAATGTTCCAAGCTTGACTTAGGATCCCTAGAGTCAAGCTTGAGGGGGAGCGTTAACTTGAAGAGATACAATGAAACTTATGAGAGATGAAATGGAGGCAAAGAAGATAGTGTAGTGTGAAGAGATCTTGTGCAACAAGAATGGAGAAGGCTGTGGACAGCTTCTAAGTGTGCAAGAGACTCTAGAACACAACACCTGAAGGAAGATCAAGAAGGACCTTGGGAAGCTGTGGTGAAGAGATGGGATCAAATGGTCTATGTTTGGGTAAGTTGTACGGATGTCCGTGTTGGATTTCACCAGAGTATATGGATCTGGGTTTGTGTGTGATGAACAATCTTTTAAGGCAGATGATGAACACAAAATGAAGAAGAGAATGGGTTCTGGTTTGCTTGTGTTTTATTGAATCAGAACAAGATACTAAAGGAGACTTAGAGAGATTTGAGAGAATAAGAAAGGGGTAGAGTAAGAAGGATTTTGATTTAAGAACACTAAGCTTTTCATTAGAAGTGGAGAGGGGTTTTCCCCCTTACTCCCTTGAGAGATAAAATCGCCCAAGAGGGTCTTTTTATAGATGAGTGAGTGCTGGATAGAGGTTTTAAACATAAGGAGACTAAGCATGTGGATTCAACAAGTATTTGGGCTCCTTTTTGAAATGTGTGGCTCAGAATGCTCACATGCTTGGACAGGCTGTCCCAAGCTACTCTTCCTTTGCTTTTGGTCCAGTGGATAAGGTTATCCACAATGCTCTTCCTTTTGGTAAGTGGATAACCTTATCCATAAACAGTCACTAAGCCTTGGCACCTTCCTAGAAGTTTCATTGCCTTCCCTTCTTTATCTTGGACGAGGAATATACCAAAGGATCTTCTCCTTTCTTCACATGCAAGGTCTTTTAGACTTGGGAGACAAGTCTTGGCATTTAGGGTATACACGGCCAGATATCAGTGGCCTGATGCATCCACTTCGTGCCCTAACTTGTCCAGGCCTCAAAACCATCCTTTAAGTTCAAATGGTCGAGTATTCATGTTTCTTGGTCGAGGTTGTTCCGTACGGATCCGTACATTCCGTACGGCCGTACAGCCATCCGTACACCTCACCCAAACATGGACCATTTGAACCCTTCTCTTCCCTAAAGCTTCTTAAAATTTTCCTTAGACTTCTCCTTGATTTTTCATAGCCTCTTGTACACTTATCAGCTTCCACAGCCTTCTCAACACTCCTTGTACAAGATCTCTTCACACCATTAATCTTCTTTCACTCCATTCATTCATTGTCATCTCTTCAAGTTAACACTCCCCCTCAAACTTGACTCTAGTGATCCTAAGTCAAGCTTGGAACCTTGAAGAGCATCCTCATTAAAAACCTCACCAAGGAAAACCCTTTTGGGATAAAACCTTGATGGGGGAAAAAGAGTAAAGTCCTCAAGGGTTAGGGATTGGCCAGTGGGTCTTCGTGTCTTGGATCATTGTGATGGATACAAAGACCCTGGATCATGGCCTAAATGTGGTGTAGGTCTAATACGACTTAGATTGCGCATCACTATCTCTTCTTGAACTCATCTAGCTCTTTCTACACTGATCTTGGCCTCTCCCCCTTTCACTCAACCTTCTGTTCGGTTAAGTGCTTGGATGAACATATACACACTCCAATGAGTACCATCTTCATTCTCAGACTTGTATGCTTCTTCTTCTTGAATAACCACCAAGGACTCAATCTTCACAGATCACTGAAGCTTCTCAATACTCCCCCTCAAGCTTGGGACTGAGTCTTTAGGAAGACCCAAGCTTGGAAGGACATCTTCATGATCTTGATCAACACACCACTTCACACTCTCTACTTGAACTCGCCATCTAGAATGGAATTCTTGTAGATGCCTCAGTCTTCTCTTCAACCACCTCACTTCAGAAGCCGCATTGATAGAGTGACCTTCTTCTTCACACAACCAAGAGTACTATGAACACTCTCTTGTCTAGACTTGCCAGTGACTAAACCCGGATGGTTTCGTCTTCTCTTCTTGGTGCAGTGATGAGGAGGAACCAGGTCTTGAACTTAGATCATCAAGTAGCTCATTCAAGGGTCGTACTGCCGTACGGACTGTACGGACCGTACGGATCCGTACAGACTAAACTCGGCCCATAAACATGTAAACTCGACCATTTTATCTTAGAAGATGTTTTGAGTGTTGGGAAGGTTAGGTCACATCAAGGGATCCTAAAATGACCAAGATTTGTAACCCAAGGCAACATCAAATCGTGTGAGGCAAGGAAGGTTTAGGGTTTGAAGTGAAGATCAAAGACTAGGGTGTAAAGAGAGGGTTTATGCGACCAAACGAAGATGCCTTGGTATATTCGGCCAAAGGGAGCTTCCAGGAAGGTGATGAGGTTTGGATAAGTTTATCCACTTACCAAAAGCAAAGGAAGAGCTTATGGATAACCTTATCCATTCGCGAAAAGCAAAGGAAGAGCACCAGCCATGGACAGCCTGTCCAAGAATGTGTGCATTCCTGGCCAAGTATTTTTATTTAGTCCTGTTGACCTCACATGCTTATGTTTAAACCAAAAAATCCTCTCCTCTCTATATAATTGTATCCTTGTCAAGTGTAAACAATTAAGGGAGTAAGGGGGAAAACCCCTCTCCACTTCATAATGAAAAGCTTGTAGTTTCTTGGATTGAATCCTCCTTAGTCTACCCCTTTCTTATTCTCTTTAATCTCTCTAAGTCTATCTTAATCTCTGATTCAGATTCAAGTAAACACATGTAAACCAGAACCCATTATCTTCTTCATTTTGAGTTCATCACTGCCTTTAAAGGCTTGTTCATCACACACAAACCCAGATCTATCTAGACTGGTAAAATCCAACAACTGTGACCATTGCAAGAGGCATGGACACAAGAAGAGCCAGTGCTGGATTCTCCATCCTCACCTCAAGGCAGCCAAGTTCATGAAGGAAAGGGAGGCTCATGCAAATGTCACCTATATTACAAATGATCAAGCCGGAGCTGGGACTTCTAACCGGGCCAATGAGACAGAAGGGCGTGAAGTTTTGAGAGCAAGGCGTTGGTGACCTACACTGCCCATCAGCCACTGATACCAGCCTAAGCTATCAAAGGCTGTATGACCCCAAGCTGATATGGGCACGGGGAAGCACCCTTCTCACACTGGATGGATAGAGGATAGAGTATCAAGCTTTGGTGGGTGGATGGAGGTGAGAATGGAATGAGTTCTTGCGGATGGAATGGAATGAGATGATAACCGGCTTGATTGCTCTTAAAACGGATCAGTGGAGGATGGGAAACAACAAATGGTCGTGTAACCAACTTGCTATCTCACTGGATGGAGGATGACGTGATGATGGAGTGTGGATCCAAGCTGCTTGTTCGTATAAACAACTCAACAAGGACAAGGGATGGAGATGGAGTGAATAGATTGATGAACTCAATCAGATGGATCGAAAGTCGCCACAAGCTCTATGGAATAAGCTTGATAAGACTCGGCTGCTCTCTATGCTGCTTCTCACACACACGGAAAGACTTAGGGTTTTAGTTGCTAGGGGCAAACTGACTCATATATTTCAAAGTAGGTTAAAAAATACAAGGCTGCTTATAGGGGCTTATATACTCGCCGATGCAGCTATGCCCTTCTAGGGGTCTTTGAAGCAAATTTAATACAATGACTCAATCTTAGGACCTAATAAAAAGCATAGGCTAAACAATGCCTGGTTTATTCGAAAATGAAAGAAATAAAAGACCCAAAACCTGCAAGGAAAATCAAGTAAATAAAATATTGAAATATGCTTACCTTACTTACCTTTCTGGTGGATTTGAATTGTGGTAAGGTAGCCGTTGGGGTTAGGAGAAGAGCAGAAGTGTGAAGTGTTGTCGTTTAGAAAGCTTGCCTCCTCTCCTTGATACTCACCGTTTCACTTAAGTGGGGAGATGGTGAATAAGGAAACCATCTCTTTATGCGGAATGATAGACCATAGGATAGCATTATCTTTTGGACCGTCTTGTATAACATAAGGTTGAGTCTTCATAACCTCTGATCCAGAAATGGAGAGCTTGTCTAGACGGTTTGTGATGTCATCTAAGTTGTAGTTGCTATTAGCCTTGGCAAACAATCCTTCAATGGCTTCACAGAAGCTTGCAATCACCCCCTTGGTTCCTGATCTTGTTCTTGGTGCTTGTCTTAGGGTGGGGATGTTGATGTCTGGTTCTATGTCCTCATCATTCTCTCCCTCTTGAGAAGGTTCTGACCTCAGAACAGTTTCATCTGCATGAAAATAAGATAGATCAGACACATTGAATGTGGAAGATACATTTAACTCACCTGGCAGCTCCAGCTGGTATGCATTGTCATTGATCTTCTTCAGGACTTTGAAGGGGCCGTCTCCTCTAGGGGATAGTTTGGACTTCCTCTGGTTAGGGAACCTTTCTGATCTCATGTGTAACCAAACCCAATCTCCTGGTTCAAAAGAAACCTCCTTTCTGCCTTTATCAGCTTGCTTCTTGTTCAGCTCATTCTGGTGCTCTAAGTTAGCCTTGACCTTCTCATGAATCTTCTGCATCAACTCGGCCTTAGTCTCTCCTTCTTGACTAATCATCTGGTCCTTGTGGGGAATAGGTAGGAGATCCAGAGGTGTTGTTGGCTTAAACCCATACACAATCTCAAAAGGTGATAGCTTAGTAGCAGAATGTGGAACTCGGTTGTAAGCAAACTCAATGAAAGGTAGACAATCAAGCCAATTCCTCAAGTTCTTACCAACCGTGGCTCTCAGTAGTGTGGAGAGTGTGCGGTTCACAACCTCAGTCTGACCATCAGTTTGGGGATGGCAGGTTGTGGAGAAGAGCAGCTTAGTTCCCAGCTTCCTCCAAAGTGTTCTCCAAAAGTGGCTCAAGAACTTGGTGTCTCGGTCAGAAACAATGGTTCTAGGGATGCCATGAAGCTTCACCACTTCCTTGAAGAATAAGTCAGCAGTTTGGGATGCGTCATTGGTTTTGTTGCAAGGAATGAAGTGTGCCATCTTAGAGAACCGGTCTACTACCACAAAGATGGAATCCTTGTTTCTGATCTTTGGCAATCCTAGAACAAAATCCATGGAAATGTCTACCCAAGGTAGATCAGGAATAGGCAAAGGAATGTATAATCCATGAGGATGTAACCTGGACTTTGCCTTGAGACAAATGATGCACCTTGCACAGAACCTCTCTACATCTCTCCTCAAATGTGGCCAGAAGAAATGCTCAGGATCAGATCACGCATTGATCCTTGTGGAATACATAGTCTCTTATCCCTGAAAAGGAACTCATCTTGCTGAAAGAAAGACCCAAATGCTCCTTGTCTACACTGCTTGTAGATGTCTCCAAAGTCAGGTTCCTCACCATACTGATCCTTGATGTGTTCAAAACCCATAACCTTAGCCTCCATCAATGAGATAAGCGCATGTCTTCTGGATAAGGCATCAGCTACAATGTTCTCCTTCCCCTTCTTGTACTTGATCACATAAGGGAATGACTCTACAAACTCTAACCAACGAGCATGTCTCTTCTTCAAAGTGTTTTGTCCTCTCAAGTACTTGAGTGTCTCATGGTCAGTGTGGATCACAAACTCCTTGGATAAGAGGTAGTGCTGCCAAGTCTCTAGTGACCTCACTAAAGCATACAGTTCTTTGTCATAGGTGGGGTAGATGAGGGTTGCTCCATGTAGTTTCTCACTGAAGAATGCTACTGGTTTTCCTCCTTGAGTTAACACGGCTCCCACACCTGTTCCTGAGGCATCACATTCAATCTCAAAAGTTTTGTCAAAGTTAGGCAAAACCAAAACAGGAGCATTAGTTAAACTAGTTTTAAGTTTTTGAAAAGCTTCTTCCTGTTCAGTTCCCCATTTGAAGGCAACATCCTTCTTGATCACTGATGTCAGTGGGGCTGCTATGGTACTGAAGTCTTTGACAAACCTCCTGTAGAAACTGGCCAAACCATGGAAACTTCTCACATGGCCAATGGTGGTTGGGGTAGGCCAATCTTGCACTGCTTTGATCTTCTCCTCATCTACTTTCAGTCCCTGTGAACTAACAACAAAGCCTAGGAATACTAGTTGATCAGTGCAAAAGGTACACTTCTTAAGGTTAGCATATAGATGTTCTAGGCGTAAGGTTTCCAAAACCTTTTCAAGATGTTTAAGATGTTCTTCTAAGCTAGTGCTATAGATCAAAATATCATCAAAGTAAACCACTACAAACTTACAGATGTATGCCCTTAAGACATGGTTCATGAGGCGCATGAAGGTGCTTGGGGCATTGGTGAGGCCAAATGGCATGACTAGCCACTCATAGAGCCCCCTTTTGGTTTTAAAGGCAGTCTTCCACTCATCACCTTCCTTCATTCTAACCTGGTGATAACCACTCTTCAGGTCTATCTTGGAGAAGATAGTGGCACCACTGAGCTCATCCAGCATGTCATCAAGTCTTGGTATTGGGTGTCTATACTTGATGGTTATGTTGTTGATGGCACGGCAGTCTACACACATCCTCCAAGTCCCATCTTTCTTTGGCACCAATAGAACAGGAACAACACAAGGGCTTAGACTCTCCCTGATGTATCCCTTATCCATCAAGTCTTGCACCTGCTTCTCTAGTTCTTTGGCTTCCTCCGGGTTCACCCTATAGGCTGGGCGGTTTGGTAATGGAGCTCCTGGAATGAGGTCAATCTGGTGTTCTATACCTCTAATAGGTGGTAAACCAGTGGGTATGTCTTCTGGAAATAGATCCTGGAACTTCTCAATGAGTTGAACCACGGATGGGGGAAGTTCTTGTTCCTCATAACCTGTCAACACACCTTCCTTAAAGATCATTAGTAGCACCTGTGTTTTGCATTCTAATGATTTTAAAACTTGTTGGGAAGTGATGTATAGGTTAGTCTTACTGGCCTTGTTACCTTTGTCCATCTCTTTTTGCATGTCTAGGACTTGCTGTGGTGTCAAAGGAGCAAGGTTGTGCTTACGGTTGTTGTGAGTGAAGCTGTAGAAGTTGGTGCGGCCATTGTGGATTGTCTCCTTGTCAAACTGCCAAGGTCTCCCCAGCATGAGATGTCCAGCTTGAATAGGAACAACATCACAAGTCACCTGATCAGCATATCTGCCTATGCTGAATGGGATCACCTCTTGTTCACCAATCTTCAACTCAGTCTCATCATTCAACCACTTGAGCCGGTATGGCTTTGGGTGCTTTGTCTTCTTGAGACCTAACTTGTCAACCAAGTACTTGCTAGCAACATTAGTACACGAGCCTCCATCTATGATCAGACTGCATACCTTAGAGTCTATGGTGCATCTAGTGTGGAAAATGTTTTCCCTTTGAATGGTTTCTGGTTCAAACATAGCACTTAGGGCTCTCCTGGTCACAAGTATCTCTCCCTCATCTGGATAGTCAGTGATCTCTTCATCAGTACCAGCCGTTTCTTCTTCAGTCTCTTCTTGAGTCTCATATCCTCCATCTTCCCTGAGGATCATTACTCTCTGGTTGGGACAGTCTCGAGCATAATGTCCCTTCCCTTGACATTTGTAGCAAGTAATGTCACGGTTCCTAGGTGCAGCACCCTTTCCTTGATCAGTCTTGTTGCTCTTGGAAGCCTCTGGTGCTGAATTCTTCTTGAACCGGCTCTCCACTTCAATGGACTTGCCTTTGTCATTGTTCTTTTGTACTGGTGGTGTCCAAGTACTCTTGCCTCTACTGGTGGCTATGGTCTTCCTCTTGATATGTTGCTCGGCTTGAATAGCATAGTGCAACAAGTCATGGAAGTGCTCATAGTTTTGCCTTTCCACCTTTCTTGTAATCCGGTCTTGTAAACCATCTAAGAATTGTGCCATCAAGGTCTCCTCAGAGTCTTGTACCTCTAGACGGTTCCTGAGTGCATCAAACTCCTCATAGTATTCTTCTACTGACTTGTTCCCTTGAGTGAGTTTCCTGAACCTCTTTTGCAAGTCTCTGTAGTAGTAACTTGGCACATATCTCTTCCTCAGCAAGGCTCTCATGTCATCCCAAAGAGTAATAGGACCACGTCTAAGCCTTCTCCTTTCTGAAGTCTCCCTATCCCACCATGACAAGGCAGTGTCAGTGAGTTGGGCAGCAGCTAGAGAGATCTTCCTTGCCTCCGAGTAGTTATAGTAATCAAAGATGTATTCCATCCTTGTCTCCCAGTCTATGTAAGCATCAGGGTTAACCTTTCCAGCAAAGGTTGGTGGCGTGAGCTTCAAGTCTTTGCCTCCCTGCCATGGATGCTCTTCTTCTTGATCATAGTTTCTGCCCCGGTTCCTTCCTCTATCTCTGGCATTCCTCCTAGGTGGAGGGTGTTGCTCTTCTTCTTCCAGACTAGGCATATCACTATCAGTCTCATCTCCTTCTGGTGGTTGCTCTTGTTGTCTTTGTTGGCCTCTTGCCGGATTGTTGTTGGGATTATTGGCCTGAGCTTGTTGGTTCTGCTCCAGCCGAGCCATCCTCTCACTTATGGATTGCATAGTAGCTAGGAGTTGAGCTATGGTCGCAGCATCAGTGGATGAAGTGCTATCTCCCATTGCTTTTTCCTACAAGACCTTTCAAGAACAAGTGAAAATATTGGGGGTGGAAGTTAAACAAGTAACAATATGCAAGAATGTGATTGATCTAATGCAAATGAATGTGTAATGGACCGGTTTTAGGAGATAACAATACGCAAAGATGTATGCAGCAAAAGTTATGTCCTAAGTTCCAATTAAGGAAAGTTCGACCACCCAATATGAATAGGTATGCAATATGTTTTTTTTTTTTTTTATAAGTATGATATGCAAATGCGAAATTGAAATAAGATGAAATAAAGAATTAACTGATGTAACTAAGGTAAAGCAGTAACTTTTTTTAGTTTTTTTTTTTGAATATTCGAATGCAAGAAAGCAAAATCGAAACCTAGATATGCTTGGTATGGAAAAGGAAACTCAATATGCAAGCAATAACTCTAAACACTTTTTTTTTTGATTTTTCTGCAAGGTAATCGAATCAAAACACTTAACAACTCGTCTTCTTTCTTTTGTTTTCGTTTTTCTAAACTAAGAACTCAAGCAACTATCAATGGCAGAAATCCAAAACACAAGCAAAACACAAAATTTTTATGGTTTTTCTTAACAGAATGAAACGATTTAGATGAAAAGGAAAGAGTTAACCTGATTAGGAGCCTTTCGGCTCTGATACCAAAATGATATGGGCACGGGAAGCACCCTTCTCACACTGGATGGATAGAGGATGAGTATCAAGCTTTGGTGGATGGATGGAGATGAGAATGGAATGAGTTCTTGCGGATGGAATGGAATGAGATGATAACCGGCTTGATTGCTCTTAAAACGGATCAGTGGAGGATGGGAAACAACAAATGGTCGTGTAACCAACTTGCTATCTCACTGGATGGAGGATGACGTGATGATGGAGTGTGGATCCAAGCTGCTTGTTCGTATAAACAACTCAACAAGGACAAGGGATGGAGATGGAGTGAATAGATTGATGAACTCAATCAGATTGATCGAAAGTCGCCACAAGCTCTATGGAATAATCTTGATAAGACTCGGCTGCTCTCTATGCTGCTTCTCACACACACGGAAAGACTTAGGGTTTTAGTTGCTAGGGGCAAACTGACTCATATATTTCAAAGTAGGTTAAAAAATACAAGGCTGCTTATAGGGGCTTATATACTCGCCGATGCAGCTATGCCCTTCTAGGGGTCTTTGAAGCAAATTTAATACAATGACTCAATCTTAGGACCTAATAAAAATCATAGGCTAAACAATGCCTGGTTTATTCGAAAATGAAAGAAATAAAAGACCCAAAACCTGCAAGGAAAATCAAGTAAATAAAATATTGAAATATGCTTACCTTACTTACCTTTCTGGTGGATTTGAATTGTGGTAAGGTAGCCGTTGGGGTTAGGAGAAGAGCAGAAGTGTGAAGTGTTGTCGTTTAGAAAGCTTGCCTCCTCTCCTTGATACTCACCGTTTCACTTAAGTGGGGAGATGGTGAATAAGGAAACCATCTCTTTATGCGGAATGATAGACCATAGGATAGCATTATCTTTTGGACCGTCTTGTATAACATAAGGTTGAGTCTTCATAACCTCTGATCCAGAAATGGAGAGCTTGTCTAGATGGTTTGTGATGTCATCTATGTTGGAGTTGCTATTAGCCTTGGCAAACAATCCTTCAATGGCTTCACAGAAGCTTGCAATCACCCCCTTGGTTCCTGATCTTGTTCTTGGTGCTTGTCTTAGGGTGGGGATGTTGATGTCTGGTTCTATGTCCTCATCACAAGCAAGAGAGAGAAGGAGCCGATCTGCACAAGGGTTGGTCCAATGGACTGATCTATTCAACCAATGAATCCAAATGAAGGCAACTTGATGGATCCAAGTGAACCGCACGAGTAATAAAGGATCTCGTGATACAACACAAGGTTTCTCAAGGCGGTAGAGGCACTTGTCTCACAAGGCAGAGAAAAGGGTGGCGAGTTCTTGAGAGAAAGCTCTAGGGTTTCCGAAGAAAAGGTTTTCTGTTTAATCAATACTGCCCAAAGAAAGGGGCTTGCGAAACTTATAAATAAAACTAAAGGAACAGGCTCCTTTAGGTCAAGGAAATAAAAACTATAGTTCAAAATGAAAACATAAGAAAATGACATAAGTCTTCATAGCCTTGGACCAAAGTAACATCTAGGAAATATGTGAAGCAGATTGTGGCCTCGTTCCTCCGTAAAACCCACTGGGACAAAACCAAGAGAAAGGAAAAGAGCACACACAAAGAGTGTTAAACCTGAAGAGAGAAATGGACCACTAAAGGCCATGTGCAAAGTTAAGGCCAAAACCTTTTAGAAGTTTGATCAAGGACTAAAGAGGGTCTAGATGCTTATCCTGAGCAATAACAAGGTTCAAGAAGGGCTTATGATCAAGAAGGAAGTGTTTGGGAAGATTTGGGAGCCATTGGGTGAAAGTGCAAATATAGGGTCGACCGTACAGACAGTCATACGGCCTGTACGACCTCGTCTGGACTGTACGGACATGGTCGACCCAAAACACTTCCTGGTTCAACTTTTGGGTGAGTTTGGGCGATGTGCAAAATCCGGGTTGAGGTGTACGGACGGGTGGTCCGTACACAGTCCGTACGGTCGAGTGATGGAGCAGTTTCGGGTTTGTCTTCGGTTTGATCACTTTAAGCCAAACCAATTCAAATCTCTTGTGACTGATTGAAGCTAAGGCGGAAAGGAAACACCTGGGTTGAAATGGATAAGAGGAATATGCTATAAAGATGCTTATCCAAAAGAAGGAATTAACTTGGACTGATCATTGGCAAGGTTCATGTGCATTGCTGGCCTATTCCTGGCCAAGCTTTCCTAGGCGCGCCCAGGCTGTCTCCAGCCTGTTGGATTTTACCAGAGTATAAAGGATATGGGTTTGTGTGTGATGAACAAGGCTCTAAGGCTGATATGAACTCGGACTGAAGATGAGAAGGGTTCTGGTTTTGCTTGTATGAACTTGAATCAAAACCAGAGAATAATAGAGACTTAGAGATTAAGAAGAATAAGAAAGGGGTAGACTAAGAGATTTTGACTCAAGAACATCGAGCTTTATTTCTGGAAATGGAGAGGGGTTTTTCCCCTTACTCCCTTAGTGTTTACACTCGACAGAGATCTGATTATATACATATATAGAGAGAGCTACATTAGGGTTTACAAAAGATCAAGAAAAGCATGTGTAGTCAATAGAAGTTTGGGCGCCTGGTTTGAAATACTTGGATGAAATTGCTCACATGCTTGGGACAGGCTATCCCAAGCTGCTCTTCCTTTGCTTTTGGCGAGTGGATAAGCTTATCCTTAAACGGCTCCTTCCTGGAAAGTGGATTGCTCTTCCTTTTGGCCTAAGGTATATTCTGAGCATCTTTCTCCTTGCCTAAGCCTCCCACTGATCCCAAGTCTTTGCTCACCATAATAAACCTTCTTGAAGCTTGGTTCACAAGTCTTGTGCTTTCTTAGGGATGTACGGCCATATACATCAAGCTGGTCCGTACAGTTTTTTGCCCTAAGTTTGCACAAGA
>CAJHQP010002240.1:0-90796 GCA_905132765.1 Moricandia arvensis
CATCTATGTCGTTCCACCTACCAGCCCTGCTCGATCAGCCTCATCTGCAACAAGATGATTAAACCGTAGAAACCGTAGCCATTTTAGGAACCCTCATTGTTGAGCTTCATAGGAGCTAAGGTAAAGGTGCTGATCCTTCTCTTTGCGTATTGATGTTGTTGCTTTGTTTTGTTGTTGTGTTGTGTGTGCAACTTTCTTTGTTGTGGTGTGAGGACTGTATGTCCGGATAGTAAGTGTCGTTTAGTGTGTTGAACTTGCTAGTTGTCGTAGTTGAGTTCGTTTTGGGGAACCTTATTTTTTTTAGGAGAGGGTGAACCTTTGATTTTAGGAAGCCAGCCCTTATTTATAGCCAAATGAATGTGTTGTGAGTGTTGGTGGTGTCGGAAGGACATGAACCTTAACAATGTGTATTCTGGAAGACTCGTGCGTGCATGAAGAAAATCAAGAACAAGTGGAAACCGTGGTGAAGACCAGCAGTGTATCCAGAGTTGTCCGTGTGTAGGTTCAGAGTCGTCGGTAGTGTGCGGATTCAGGAAGGTCAATGGTGTGATTGTTCTTGGGGAGAACAACTTTGGTACAGCCGTGTATGGTTTTTGTGTGCAAGACCGGAGCAGTCAGTGGTCGAGCCTGTGAGGAAGCAACCGGGACAACAATGGGAGCATGAAGGCAAGAGTGTGAAATGTATTCAGGATGGTTATGCCTCAAAGAATCAATGCTATTTAAGAGAAAAAAGGCGAAGATACAGAGAAGAAATTTCAAGTGGAAGACCCATCCAAAGAAGTCTAGAAGTGAAGCTCAAACAGTGTAAAAACAAGAGAATGGATGTAACAAGAATAGAAGATGAATCTTAATCAAGTCTAAGACCAGAGGAGGATAAGAGGAGTTAAAGATGTAAGCCCAAACAAGGAGGTAATACGGTGCTGATGATCAAGATGGAGTCGTTTAAAAGGAGGGGAGACAAGAATATAAATTTCGAGCAAAAAAAATTGTGGACATGATCACATAACAAGCTGCAGTTGTGATGGAAGTAAATGGTGGCATCATTAGTGAAAGGAAAGAAGCATATGGTAAAAGCAGATGGTAGCATCGACAACCAAAAATCAAGGAACATATCAACGAAGCCGAAGCAGAATTCAGAAGGTGGTAGCAGAGATAGAAGTAGCTTGTGAATTCGGGGACTAATTCGTTTATGTAGGGGAGAATGTAATACCCCTTGTCTAGGGTATCAAGTCAACGCAAGTCAAGGGGCGCAGATCAAGCCATACTTGGCCGGAGAGCTATTAGAAGACAATAATAGAGGTTTGGTCAAAGCAATTTGAAGAATGGTCGAGTAGAAACAATTATTGGTTGAGGAGACAAAACCGAAGCTTCGAAACGGCCAAGGTCAAGCATGGTGAAATTTCAAAGTGTGTAAATCAAGTAAACCTTGATCTCAATCATCAATATGGGTTAAAATAAGACTTTTGGTTGAGACAAAATAAAGTAGGAACGAACCAAAGTGAAGATGATCCAGAAGGAGGATATTTTAGTCGATATGGTCGAAATGAGCTAGCCAACGGCAAAGGAAGCCAAAATTAGTTGTGAGAACATAGGAAAAGAGTTCAAAGGAAAATTCCTCAACTTTTGGAAATAGTCAACTCATAGGTCAAAGTCAACCAAAGTCAAAGGAGAGAGAATGAACCTCATTGGTCCATGTAACCATCCCAATCAACCAATAGGAGCATGCCGCGTGGAGTGGAACCAAATTCCTTCAATCCTAGAAATGATGTATAATAAATCAAGGTATTGTATGGTGAAGAAATCATGGGCAAAGGACATCTAGAGATCAAGAAGACATGAAGATACCATTTGTTCCCAAAATGGGCTACATTTGGTAATGGAAGCTAAGGGATGAACTAAAGCTTTCTACATGAATCCCATGATTTCTAAGATTTATTTAGGACCCAAGGGGAGTGTTGGATTGGGCTTGAGCACAAGGAAAACAAGTTTGAAGCTTGTAGACCCAAAGGTGCCGAAATGGGCAATTTTGGTGGTTTAGTTAAGAAGGAAGGAATTTCATGGAAACTTGTCAGGCACAAAAAAGTCCATGAAGTGGTTCTTCTACTACACAATGAGGTCTACATTAGCAAGGGAGAAAAGCTTAAGGAGTAGGATTCATATGTGTTGAGCTTAAAGGCCACTTTGGAGCAAGTTTTGTGCTGAATTTTGGAAAACTTAAATTTCATGAAAAGGTAGTATATCATCTAGAAGATGGAATGAAAAGGAGTTGATTCTTTGTACTTACTTTCATGCATGCATTTGGAGAGGTTTTTGGTGACAAGTGTAACAACACTTGTCAAGGGTTCCCACCCCACTCTTTGACTATAAATAGAACACTTAGGATTCATTTTAGAAGTCCAGAACCATCTTGTGCTTGCTCTCTCAGTCTCTCTTATTGTTTGTTCTTGAGAGAGAAAGTGACCAAAACCGATAAAATTTTCTAAGTGAGTGAGGTGAGTGTAGAAGGTCTATCCGTGTGTTGATTCCTTAGTCTAGGACCTCTTGTTCTGTGCTAGGAGTGGTGGTAAGGTTTTAGATTTGCTTTTATAGGTTTCCTTTACCATCTTAGCCCTTAACTCCTTTTGTTCGGTTTTGGTGTAACCCTTAGGTCTTTTGCTTTTGGAGGTGTAGTGCGGCCTGTGAAGACCTAGGTGGGTTTCCTTGTCTGTGTTGTGTATTGTGTATTGCTAACCGTGTGTGTGTGCAGGTTGGAGATATTTAGCCGTGATGGTTCATGAGCTTGAACCTCATTTGCGGTTTGTGTGTGTGTGTGTGTGTGTGGGAGACTGGTAGTCCCCAAACTTGAGTGTTTATCTTTATTGCGTGTTATAGTTGTGATTATGCATTGCTTCTCTTGTTGTTGTAGATGTTGTCATCTAGGGGTGATGTCGTGTTTATTGTGTTGATTAAATTGTTAGATTAGTTGCATGAATTGTTTGATTGTAGTTCCATTGTTTAGTAGTTTCATTGCATGTAGATTTGAGTGTAACTCTCTCATGCCGGTTCATATGCATTGCATGTAGTGTAGTTTGGGGTTGCATAGAGATTTGAGTGAGACTCTCTCTTATTCCGGGTAGTTGTTTAGTGTGTCTTGTTGTTGAGTCGTCTCGTACTATGTATAGACCAAGCATTGCATGGAGGTTAGAGGTGGAGCTCCCTCTTGCTGTTTGTATTTTGTGATTTGGTCTAGGCTAGTGCGAGTGTGTGTGTGTTGGGCATCTAGTCTAGGTGCGCATTGCATGGAGGTTAGAGGCGGCACTCCCTCATTCTGGTTTTTCTTGTGTTGTGCCTAGACTAGAATGCATGGCCACCTCAGGGTTAGATTGGATGAAGGCCAATTCTCCGAATATGTGCGTGGACCATGGAGTTAGATTGGATGAAGGCCAATTATCCAGTGGTGGAGTGACCTACTCTCCACACCTCATCAGGTGAAATGGGTCGCACCCATGGACGAGCGCTGCATAATGATGCGGCAGAGTTTGATTGGATGAAGCCCAATTCCTGAAGAGATGTTTTCCGACAATGTGACTTTGGTGTTTGTGGTCGGGAGTGCTCAGGATGGAGGGTTAGGGCTCAGTGGTGTGAAGGGATCCCAGAGGGTGTGGCCCCATCCTTTGTGTGTTTTGTTTTTGTGTCTTTGATTCTAGGGTTGAGTCTATATTGTCTTGTGTGTGTTGTTAGGTCTTAGGGGTGAGACTGGGGTAGTAGAGTCATTGGATTGCATATCATATCTAGTTTACTGCATTGCATTTCTTGTCTAGGTTGTTCCATTAGTAGTTGCACGTTTACTTTTCCGCATTGATTGTTTGCTTGCTTAATCATTTCCTTGTTGTGTGTTTAAGCATGGGCTGAAGGGGAATTCTTGTTTAGTTAGGGAACTCACTGAGTAATTTTCAATTACTCCCCTCATCTACTATGCAGGTAACCTTAGAGGGTCAGGCGTTTGCGGGGTGCGGAGGAGGAGGCCAGTGTAGTTTTCCGGTGTTGTTTGCAAGCAGCAAGATGTTCTATTTTCAGTCGTTTTGTTTTTCTTGGGTACCCGGTTGACTTGATAATTTCTTTTGTTGTACTTTGAGGACTTAGTCAAGTTCCCAACTTTGTAAAATAAATAAAAGTATGGTTTGTTTAAAAAAATCCCCGTACAACGCTGATAATTAGTTTTGTCAAAACTTACACAACTCTCGCCCGAGGTACGGGTTGGCAAGCCTTAGGCCGAGGTCGAGAGGGGCGGTATCGTGGTCGGACTGGTCGAGACTTTGAATTTGTTCTGAGGTTTTGACCGGACTGACTGCAGTACTAGCCAAAATTGTGACGCTTTCGTGTCGTTCCGGGTTAGTTCGGCCCATGACGGTCTGGGGGTGTTACAAATGGTGGTATCATAGCATGGCTGAGATATTTTGCTTTTGTTTGCGGGTTTTCAAATGTTTTATCAAGTCAAATGGAGTCGCGCACAACATCACTAGGGAACTGGCACGTCCTCTGCTTAGGACTAGGTATGTTAGATCTGTTTTTGGGAATTTAGGACCTTACCCTTATCTTGTGTTGCAGTTTCTGGTGTTGGTAATCGACAAGGTGAGAATGTATCAAGAATAAGGAATGTGGTACGGTTACGAAGAGTTGGGCAAGCATCTGGAGAAGCCGGTTATGATGGGTCAAGTGAATTAAGCTCATCCAGCGAGTCAGAGTCTGATTCCAACTTTGAAAATAATTATGTGGTCAAGAGCACCGAGAGTTTGCATGAGACTGGGTCATCTGAGTTTGAGGAAGCTAAGATACTTGAAGAGATTGAAGAAGAATCTGATCACTTGGAGGGTATTAACTTTTTCCAAGGCATGGAGGCCTTTATGCAAGCGTCATCTGATTCATTCAACTTCCAATACGGCTATGAAAATGAGTTGTGTGAGGCAATCGAGATCAGTTCATCTGATGTTGAAATCATTGAACAACCACCACCGGAAATCATTGAGATCTTATAAGACAGCATGGTGGCCGTCAACATTGTCGACATCAGTTCCCGAGAGACCAGTCTGTGGATCCCAATGCCAGCATGGAGTTCAACGTTCTCATGTGGAGGGTCTATTGATTTCAGTTTGGAAAGTGTTAGGCAAACCTTTGAGCCATACTACGAGTACCATTACTCGCCAATGCCGATGGAGTCATCACCAACCAATCTGGAAGCCGAAATAGAAGAAAGTGAAGTAGACATGGAAGTTCAACAAGAGATCAGAAGGGAAGTTCAGATGATGGAGGAAACTCAGGATGGAGTGACCAGAACAAGTGGAGCTCTAGGAGGACAAGTGGAGAAAGGAAGGACCACTGGAGGACCAGCATCAAATGTTAACGACTCCTGTGACATAGCAACCAAGAAGGAATGCCATGTGTGTGGAGCAAGTGACCATCATACTCGGGCGTGCACCCGGATTAGGATTCAGCAAGACTTGAGTGCTTACCTGATTTGTAGCTCGTGTGAAACTCGTGGACACTTCATCGTCGATTGCCCAATGACCTGCATAATCCGAGCCGTACCCATCTTCGCCGTTCCACCTGCCAGCCCTACTCGATCAGCCTCATTTGTAACAGGAGGATCAAACCGTAGAAACCGTAGCCATTCTCGGAACCCTCGTCGTTGAGCTCATGGGAGCTAAGGTAGAGGGTGCTGATCCTTCTCTTTGCGTGTTGAGGTTGTTGCTTTGTTTGGTTGTTGTGTTGCGTGTGGAACTTTCTTTGTTGTGGTGGTGAGGACTGTATGTCCGGATAGTAAGTGTAGTTTAGCGTGTAGACCTTGCTAGGTTGTGGTAGGTTAGTTCGTTTTAGGGAACCTTGTTTTTGTTTAGGATAGAGTGCACATTTCATTTTAGAAAGCCGGCCTTTATTTATAGCCAAATGAATGTGCTGTGAGTGTTTGTGGTGTCGGAAGGACATGAACCTTGACAATGTGTATTCCGGAAGACTCATGCGTGCATGAAGAAAATCAAGAACCAGAGGAGACCGTGGTGAAGGCCAACAGTGTATCCAAAGTTGTCAGTGTGTAGGTTCAGAATCGTAGGTAGTTTACGGATTCAGGAAGGTCAATGGTGTGATTGTTCCTGGGGAGAACAATTTTGGTACATCCTTGTACGGTTTTTGTGTGCAAGACCGGAGCAGTCAGTTGTCGAGCCTGTGAGGAAGCAACCGGGACAACAATAGGAGCGTGAAGGCAAGAGTGTGAAGTGTATTCAGGATGGTTATCCCTCAAGGAATCAAAGCTATTGAAGAGCAAAAAGCTGAAGAGACAGAGAAGGGATGTCAAGTGGAAGACCAATCCAAAGAAGTCTAGAAGTGAAGCTCAAACGGTGTAAAGCCAAGAGAAGGATGTGACGAGAAAAGAAGATAAAGCTTAAAAAAGTCTAAGACCAGAGGAGGATAAGAGGAGTTGAAGATGAAAGGACAAGCAAGGAGGTAATACGGTGCTGATGATCAAGATGGAGTCATTTCAAAAGAGGGGAGACAAGAATATAAATTCCGAGCAAACAAATTGTGGAGTTGATCACATAACAAGCTGCACTTGTGATGGAAGTAAATGGTGGCATCAGTGAAGAAAGTAAGAAGCATATGGTAGAGGCAGATGGTGGCAACGACGACCGAAAACCAAGGAAAGGATCGAGGAAGCCGAAGCACAATTCACAAAGTGGTAGCAGGAGATAGAAGTACCTTGTGAATTCGGGGACGAATTCATTTAAGGAGGGGAGAATGTAATACTCCTGTTCTAGGGTATCAAGTCAACACAAGTCAACAGACGCAGATCAAGCCATACTTGGATGGAGAGCTATTAGAAAACAAGAATAGAGGTTTGGTCTAAGCATTTTGATGAATGCTCGAGTAGAAACAAGAATT
Source organism: Moricandia arvensis (assembly GCA_905132765.1). Taxonomy (NCBI): domain Eukaryota; kingdom Viridiplantae; phylum Streptophyta; class Magnoliopsida; order Brassicales; family Brassicaceae; genus Moricandia; species Moricandia arvensis. Next base: position 6,913 of record CAJHQP010002240.1, read on the forward strand.
GGTCGAGGAGACAGAACTGAAGCTTCGAAACGACCAAGGTCAAGCATGGTGAAATTTAAATGTGTGTAACTCAAGTAAGCCTTGATCTCAATCATCATTATGTGTTAAAATAAGACTTTTGGTTGAGAAAAAATAAAGTTGGAACGAGCCAAAGTGAAGATGGTCCAGAAGGAGGCTGTTTTGGCCGATATGGTCGAAATGAACCAGCCAAGGGCAAAGGAAGCCAAAATGAGTTGTGCCAACATGGGAAAGGAGTTCAAAAGTTTATTTTCTAAAATTCCTCAACTTTTAGAAATTGTCAACTCAGAGCTTAAAGTCAACCAAAGTCAAAGGAGAGAGAATGAACCTCATTGGTCCATGTAACCAATCTAGTTAACCAATAGGAGCATGCCACGTGGAGGGGGCCAAATTCCTTCAATCCTGTAGATGATGTAGAATAAATCATGTTATTTTATGGTGAAGAAATAATGGAGAAAAGACATCTAGAGAGCAAGAAGACATGAAGATACCATTTGTTCCCAAAATGGGGTACATTTGGTAATGGAAGGTATGTGCTGAACTAAGGCTTTATAAATGAAACCCACGAAATCTAAGCTTCATTTATGACCCAAGGGGAGTGTTGGATTTGTCTGGAACACAAGGAAAACAAGTTTGATGATTGAAGACCCAAAGGTGCCAAAATGGGCCATTTTGGTGGTTTAGTTAAGAAGGAAGGAAGTTCATGGAAACATGTAAGGCACAAAATTGTCCATGAATTGGTTCTTCTACTACATAATGAGGTCTATATTAGCAAGAGTGACAAGCCTAATGAGTAGGATTCAAATGTATTGAGCTTAAAGGCCACTTTGGAGAAAAAATTGATGAGGTGGAAACCACACTTGGAGATCAAGTTTCGTGCTGAATTTTAGGTACAATTAACCTGCATGGAAAGGTGGTATATCATGTAGAATATGGAACGAAAAGGAATTGATTCAGTGTACTTACTTTCATGCATGCATTTGGAGAGGTTTTTGGTGACAAGTGTAACAACACATTTCAAGTGTTACCTGTTGAGATGAGGTAATAAAGAGTGGATACATTGATAGAGAAAGAGTATTGAGGCAGACAGTAACTTTGGAGTTTTACCACAGTAACTTTGGTTTTACTGTGGTAACTAAGTTAAAACTTTGGGAAGTTACCTTTCACCCATTTGGAGAGTGGAGCACGCCTAAGGAGAAGTCTGGATAAGGAAGGAGCAGTCTTGATAAGGAATGAGAGTCTGGATAAGGTCTGGGTATAGCTGGAAAGGTAAAGCACCTTTACAGCCTGTCCAAGCATGTGAGAACACCCATTGGCTGCATTTGGATGGCTCTCCTTGACTCCACACGTTCTGGATCTCTTCTGACCTTAATGATTTTGAAATGTATCATGTATTACTCATATAAAGCCTTCTAAACCTCATTGTTCATAAATTAACTGAGTTTTCTCTCTATTCTCTTTATTCTCTCTATTCTCTTTTAATCTTTGTGTATACAATCTGATTTTTTCTTGTTTTTCTATTAATCACTCTACAAACACAAATGTGTTTATGGTATCAGAGGCAGGTTGTTCAAAAGGGAGGGTGAGGGTGATTTCTTTTTCGAAAATCTGGGTTCTTTCTTGAGTGTTCTTGGTGTTCTTGAGAGTTCTTGGTGTTCTTGAGTGCTTTTGGCATTCTGGGTTTGGTCAAGACTTTCTGATGAAGACAACCAATCTCAACAGTGAAATAAAGCAAAGATCTAGTACTTCAGTGAAGACTGAAGAGAAAAATGGTGGAATCTGGTCCAGATGGGCAAAGGCAGCTTTGGGAAGCTGTATGCTGTGGAGAAGTCATGTAAAGGAGAAACCTTTAAGAGAAATGGCTACAGAAGAAGGTCAGGCGTGGAGCCTGAAGTATGAAGAAAGAGCTGTTCAAGAAATCAGTACAAGGGGTGAGATTGTAACAGCTTATGGGAGTAGATCCAATCTGAGAAGAAGAAAGGAAGAACTCTAGAAGATTGTTCAGCATACACATGAGATGTGTAAGATGAACAAGAAACAAACTTCTATTTGGAATGGTGCAAGGTGAAAGAAGGAAGGTTGAGGAGACTTTCCAAGGCTTGGATCCAAAGGAAAAAGACTCAAAGGAAGAGTAGAAAGGCTGGTCAGTTAGAAGGAGATATGGAGGTCAAAATGGCCAAGAAGCTGTGCAACAGATGATTAAAGGAGAGTGCTCTTACTATGCCTACATGGGTAGCTCAGTGGAGGACAAATTGGATATGAGACAGCAGGAGCTGATGGTCCTGTTACCAGGAAGAAATGGGAAGGATTCATAAAGGAAATCCAAGCCTTGGTCACTGCCAAGAAGCGCAGCAGACAGTCCAATGCTAATGAAGAGATCACTAAGCCTATCATCATTGTCTCTGGAGCAACGCATCACATGATCAGTGATAGGAGCTTGATGAGTGACATTAAGCCACTACTAGAACTGTCAAGATAGCCAATGGTGATCATATTCCAATAGAGGGGATAGGAAACTTCAAACTCTTTGAGAAGGATTCAGCTGCTTTCTACCTGCCTAGGTTTACATCCAATTTGATATCTGTGAAGAGGGCAATAATGGACCTTAATTGTCAAGTTGTCTTCAATCCAAATGAGGTGGATTTTCAAGATCTGGAGTCTGGACAAGTTATTGGCAGAGGAGATGTCAAAAATGAGCTCTACCACCTTCACACAACCAAGATCTCTAAACCCTTTAACTATGTTTGTTTAAGTAGTGCTACTGATAGGATTGAAAGCATTACTTGGCATGCTAGGTTGGGTCATCCTCATACAAGAGCAATAGAACTGATTCTTCCTGCTTTATCATTCAATCATTTAGAGTGTGAGGTTTGTATATTAGGGAAGCACTGTAGGACTGTTTTCCCTGCATCTGAAACTATATATGAGAACTGCTTTGATCTAGTTCACTCTGATGTGTGGACATCCCCATGTGTGTCTAGGGACAATCAGAAGTATTTTGTGACATTCATTGATGAAAAGTCTAAATACACTTGGATCATTTTGCTTCCATCTAAGGATAGAGTTCTGGATGCCTTTATAAACTTCCAAGCATATGTTACTAACCATTACAATCCTACTGTGAAGGTACTAAGGTCTGATAATGGAGGTGAATACACCAGTCATGCCTTCAAGAATCACTTGGCTAAGCATGGACTATTGCATCAGACCAGCTGTCTCTACACGCCACAGCAGAATGGGGGTTCTGAATGGAACAATAAACACTTGATGGAGGTTGCTAGATCCATGATGTACCACACTAATGTTCCTAGGCGTTTCTGGAGTGATGCTGTTCAGACTGCTTGCTATCTCATCAATAGGATCCCAACCAAGGTGCTGAATAATCTGTCTCCATATGAAGTGTTGAACAAGACCAAGCCTTACATAGATCATCTGAGAGTCTTTGGAAGTCTATGCTATGTCTTGGTTCCTGGAGAACAGAGAACAAAGCTGGATGCAAAGATCACTAGAGTTATGTTCATTGGGTACTCAGTAACCCAAAAAGGATATAAGTGCTATGATCCAGTAACAAGGAGAGTGTTGGTATCCAGGGATGTGAAGTTCATGGAGACAAAAGGGGTATTATAAGGAGAAGAACTGGAAGGACCTAGAGGATATGTCTAATGAACCAGGGAATAAGGGAGTGAATCTGAGGAACCTATTGGAGAAGCTTAGGGATAAACATGTCCCAGAATCATGAGATAAGAAGGAACACTCCTTCTGATCAGGTTAGAGAAGCTGAAAGAATAATCCCTCTTGATCATGAGAGGGGTAGTGAATCTGAATCAAGTGTGCAAGAGCAGTACCAAGAGGATTCAGGACATCATGATCAAGATGTGGCTCAGTCAAGTGAAGATGAGCAGGAAGAATATCATGACCCAGAGGAGGTTAATGATACAGAAGCAGAGGATCAGACTGAAGTTCAGCCATTGCGGAGGAGTGAAAGGTTGAAGAATAGGATGCCAGAAACAGAAACTCAAGAAGAAACTCAAGAAGAGGTTCAGCCTCTGCGAAAAAGCACTAGGGAGAGAAAGGATCCTTCCAACTGGGTAAACACGAGAGTGTACTACAATGCCCAGGATGTGAAGCATCCTTCTCAAGCTGTGTATTCCTTTGCAGAGTATCCAGAAGAACACATGGTGTTTATGTGTAATCTGGATGAAAGTGACATTCCAAGATCCTATGAGGAAGCTATGAAGGACAAGGAATGGAGAGAGTCAGTGGGCAGTGAAAGGGATGCAATGATCAAGAATGACACTTAGTATGAGAGTGAACTACCTAAAGGGAAGAAGGCTGTGACTAGTAGGTAGATCTTCACAATCAAGTATCTGGCAAATGGAAAGGTTGATAGGGTGAAGACCAGATTGGTAGAAAGAGGGTTTACACAAACCTATGGAGAAGATTATATTGGCACATTTGCTCCGGTCGCCAAGCTACATACAGTTCGAATCATCCTATCAGTTGCAATTAATTTGGAGTGGGATTTGTAGCAGATGGATGGAAGAATGCTTTCTTGCAAGGAGAGCTTGAGGATGAAGTATATATGCATCCTCCTCCTGGTCTTGAGATTCTAGTAAAGGCAGGAAATGTTTTGAGATTGAAGAAGGCTATATATGGGCTGAAACAATCACCAAGGGCATGGTATAGGAAGCTGAGCACTACTCTGAATGGAAGAGGCTTCAGGAAGTCTGAATTAGACCATACTCTCTTCACCTTAACAGGACCTTCAGGGATCATTGTTATTCTGGTGTATGTGGATGATCTGATCATCACAGGGAATGATAAAGCAGGGATTCAAGCCACAAAAGACTTTCTCAAGTCTGTGTTTGATATCAAGGAATTGGGGGAGATGAAGTATTTCTTGGGTATTGAGATATGCAGAACTAAGGAGGGTATGTTCATGAATCAGAGGAAGTATACTATAGATATGGTAAAGGAAGCTGGCGTGCTCAGAGGGAAGACAGCCAAGACACCTCTTGAAGAGGGGTACAAAGTTTTACTTGAGGGGGAGATTGAAGAAAAACAATTGTTTGAGGATGCTAAACTTTACAGGAAGATGGTTGGTAAGCTGATCTACTTGACCATTACAAGACCAGATATATGCTTTGCTGTGACTCAAGTGAGCCAGCATTGCAAGCCCCAAAGGTTCATCACTGGAAGATGGTTGATAGGATCCTAAGGTATTTGAGTGGTACAATTAGACAAGGAGTTTGGATGGGATGCAATGGTAGTACAGAAGTGGTTGGCTATTGTGATGCTGATTGGGCAGGAGATAGAGTGGACAGGAGATCAACTACTGGATACTGTACATTCATTGGAGGAAATCTTGTAACTTGGAAGAGCAAGAAGCAAAAGGTTATCTCATGTTCAAGTGCTGAGGCAGAATATAGAGAAATGATGAAGCTGACAAACGAGTTGGTCTGGATCAAAGGGATACTGAAGCATCTTCACATTGAGCAGACCACTCCTATGACAATTCATTGTGATAACCAAGCAGCAATTCACATTGCTTTTAACTCTGTCTTCCATGAGAGGACAAAGCACGTGGAAGTGGACTGTCATAAGGTAAGACATATGATTGTCTTAGGAGTGATACTGCCATGCTATACAAATAGTGAGGAACAACTGGCTGATGTGTTTACAAAGGCTGCAATATTAAAGACAATGGAGTCCATCCTTTCCAGCTTGGGACTCATTGATCTTACTCCAACCAACTGATCCCCTCGCCATGGGGTCTTTACTCTTTTTCCCTCATCAAGGTTTTGTCCTACTGGGTTTTCCTTGGTGAGGTTTTTAATGAGGAAGATCTCATGGCATTCCAAGCTTGACTTGTTCCACATGGTCAAGCTTGAGGGGGAGTGTTGAGATGAGGTGATAAAGAGTGGATACATTGATAGAGAAAGAGTATTGAGGGAGACAGTAATTTTGGAGTTTTACCACAGTAACTTTGGTTTTACTGTGGTAACTAAGTTAAAACTTTGGGAAGTTACCTTTCACCCATTTGGACAGTGGAGCACGCCTATTAGAGAAGTCTGGGTAAGGAAGGAGCAGTCTTGATAAGGAATGAGAGTCTGGATAAGGTCTGGGTAATGCTGGAAAGGTAAAGCACCTTTACAGCCTGTCCAAGCATGTGAGAACACCATTGGCTGCTTTTGGATGGCTCTCCTTGACTCCACACGTTCTGGATCTCTTCTGACCTTAATGATTTCGTAATGTATCATGTATTACTCATATAAAGCCTTGTAAACCTCATTGTTCATAAATTAACTGAGTTTTCTCTTTATTCTCTCTATTCTCTTTATTCTCTCTATTCTCTTTAAATCTTTGTGTCTACAATCGGATTTTCTTTTGTATTCTATTAATCACTCTACAAAAACAATAGTGTATATTCCCGCCCCACTCTTTGGCTATAAATAGGACCCTTAAGATTCACTTTAGAAGTCCAAAACCCCCATGTGCTTTTTTCTCTCAGTTGATCTTGTTGTTTGTTCTTGAGAGAGAAAGTGACCAAAACCGATAAAATTTTCTAAGTGAGTGAGGTTGGTGTAGAAGGTCTATCCGTGTGTTGATCCTTAGTCTAGGACCTCTTATTCTGTTCTAGGAGAGGTGTTAGGGTTTTAGATTTGCTTTTATAGGTTTCCTTTACCCTCTTAGCCCTTAACCTTTTTTGATCAGTTTTGGTGAAACCCTTAGGTCCTTTGCTTTTGGAGGTGTAGTGAGGATTTTGAAGACCTAGGTGGGTTTCCTTGTCTGTGTTGTGTATTGTGTATTGCTAACCGTGTGTGTGTGCAGGTTGGAGAGCTTTAGCCGTGATGGTTCATGAGCTGAACCTCATTTGCGGTTTGTGTGTGTGTGTATGGGAGATTGGTAGTCCCCATACTTGAATGTTTATCTTTAGTGTGTGTTATAGTCGTGATTATGCATGGCTAGTCATTCTTGTTGTAGACATGGTCATCTAGGGGTGATGCTGTGTTTATTGTGTTGATTAGGTTGTTAGATTACTTGCATGCATTGTTAGATTGTAGTTGCATTGTCTGTAGTTGCATTGCATGTAAATTTGACTGTAACTCTCATATGCTGGTTAATATGCATTGCATGTAGTGTAGTTTGGGGTTGCATTGAGATTTGAGTGAGACTCTTTCTTATGTCGGGTAGTTTTTAGGGTCTCTTGTTGTTGAGTCGTCTCGTACTAAGTCTAGACCAAGCATTGGATGGAGGTTAGAGGTCGAGCTCCCTCATGCTTGTTGTATTTTGTGTTTTGGTCTAGCTTAGTGCGAGTGTGTGTGTGTGTGTGTTGTGCATCTAGTCTAGGTGCACATTGCATGGAGGTTAGAGGTGGAGCTCCCTCATGCTGGTTTGTCTTCTGTCGTGCGTAGACTAGAATGTATGGCCATCTCGTGTTAGATTGGATGAAGCCCAATTCTCCGATGATGTGCGTGGACCTTGGAGTGACCTACTCTCCATGGCTCGTCACGTGAAGTGGGCTTTACCCATGGACGAGCGTTGCATGACAATGCGGCCCGGGTTAGATTGGATGAAGCCCAATTCCCGGATTGATGTTTTCCGACCATGTGACTCTGGTGTTTGTGGTTGGGAGTGTTCAGTGTGGAGGGTTAGGGCTCCGTGGTGTGAAGGTATCTCGGGTTGTGTGGCGTGTGGCCCCATCCTGTGTTTTGTTTTTGTTCTTTGAGTCTAGAATTGAGTTTAGATTGTCTTTTGTATGTTGTTAGGTCTCAGGGGTGGGACTGGGGTAGTAGAGTCTTTGCATTGCATATCATGTCTAGTTTACTGCATTGCATTTCTTTTCTAGGTTGTTGCATTAGTAGTTGCACGTTTACTTTTCCGCATTGATTGTTTGCTTGCTTAATCATTTGCTTGTTGTGTGTTTAAGCATGGGCTGATAGGGAGGTTGTTGTTTAGTTAGGGAATTCACTGAGTAATTTTCAATTGCTCACACCCACTTTTACTATGCAGGTAACCTTAGAGGGTAGGGCGTTTGTGGGGTGCGGAGGACGAGGCAAGTGTAGTTTTCCAGTGTTGTTTGCAAGGAGCAAGATGTTCATGTTTTCAGTCATTTTTGTTTTTCATGGGTACCCGTTTGACTTGAATTTTCTTTTGTTGTACTTTGTGGACTTACTCAAGTTCCCGACTATGTAAAATAAATAAAAGTATGTTTTTTAATAAAATCCTCGTAAAACGCTGATAATTAGTTTTGTTCAAACCTACACAACTCTCAACCGAGGTATGGGTTGGCAAGCCTTAGGCCGAGGTAGAGAGGGCAGTATCGTGGTCGGACTGGTCGATACTTCGAATTTGTTCTGAGGTTTTAACCGGACTGACTGTGGTACTCGCCAAATTTGTGACGCTTCCGGGTTGTTCCGGGTTAGTCCGGCCTAAAATGGTCCTGGGGTGTTACAGGCAGGGTCATAACAAGAGCCAATGCTGGATGCTTCATCGTCACCTTAAGCCGACCAAGTTGATGAAGGATATGGAAGCAAGGGCGAATGTCACCTATGGAGCGAGTGATCAACATGGAGGTGGGACCTCAAACCGATCAAATGAAGCACATGGTCGTGAAGGTGGTGAAAGCAAGGCTTTGGTGACCTACATTGCCCATCAGAACCGACCAAATGAGTATGAGTTCATCTGGCAACCAGAAATGGATGCCCTGATCAAAATGCTCAAGGATAAAGGTCACACTCTTGGTAATGTATGTGGATCATTATCTGGTGTATCTAAGGTTGCTAGTATCCTTGATCAAACTGGTAATGATTGTACTAATACTAGGATATTTGGTCAATCTCACAAAGCTCATAACATGTCTAAACCTTTGATAGTTGATTCGGGTGCATCTCATCATATGATTAGTGATACTAGTCCTATTAGGGATATAGAACCTGCACATGGACATTTCATACTTCTAATGGAAATAGGATACCAATTAGGGGTATAGGCAAGTGGAAACTGTTTGATAAGGAATCTAGAGCCTTTTACATGCCTGAGTTTACTTCTAATTTTCTTTATGTCAAGAAGTACACCAGTGGTTTACATTCCAAGTTTATCTTTAGTTCTAATGATGTGAAGTTTCAGGATATTGAGAGCAATCACTTGATTGGGCAAGGGGTTGAAAAAGGAGACTTTTATTTACTTGAAGAGCTTACTTCACTGCCTGATCATAGATGTTCATTTACTTCTGTTTTTGCATCTGTTTTAAATTAGAATGCTTTGTGGCATGCTAGACTAGGACATCCTCATGTTAGAGCTTTAAACATAATGGTTCCAGGTGTTTTGTTTGAAAAAAAATGATTGTGAACCTTCTATTTTAGGCAAGCATTGTAAGATGTGTTTCATAAATCCACAACTATGTATGATCATTGCTTGGATTTAATTCACTCGAATGTTTGGATTGCTCCTTGTTTGTCTTGAGAGAATTATTTAACTAAATAAGAAATGAGGACACAAACACTTGATGAGGAAGATAAGGGTTGAAGAAGATTGAGCAAATCAGAAGGAGCGAATTTGAGGTGTCCGTACAATGTCCGTACGAATGTTTGTATATGCCGTACAACTTTGGGTCGACCAAAAGTAAAATAGGTCGACCAAAGTTAAAACAGTTTACCTAGGAAAAGTTACATTCGTCCGTCTCGTTTCTACCATGCATCCAAGTTCAGTGAACCTTTGGGATAAGGTTGGTCCGCGCCATGACAGACTGGCACAGCTGGAAGGAAGAGCATCTGGTCAAGATTCCAAAGGAATCAAGCGTGTGTGGCTCCTCATCAACGCATTTCAAATAAAATGTTCCCACGGCCTTGACCTCACATGCTTATGTTGAAACCTTATCTTATATCCGTTTATCCTTAGCCATATCTTCCTCTCTATATTTTTAATCCCATTTCATTAATCAATACACAAAATATTTTCTAGTCTCTTTCTCTCTCAAGTGTTCTTGAGCTCCCAAAATGGGTTTTTGAATATATCGACCTTTTAGTCTCGAAATCTCTTAAAATCTCGTCTAATCTCTATTAGTCTTTGTATTCTATCCGTCAAAACTCAGATTATATTCTAGATTTTATGGTATTAGAGACAGGTTCACTTGAATATGGGTTTGTTATATTTCGCTTCCTCAAGAACACGTCAAGATTCAAGATGGAGAACACAAAGACTACGATAATTTCGGTGACTCTCAACGGCGGAAACTACCTTATGCAGTCTCGTGTGGTGAAGACTACCGTGGGAAGTAAGGGCTTTTGGAACCACATCCTTAAATATGAAGCTCCTAAGATCATTACTTTTTAAGGTGACAAGGAGATTGTCGTGTGTGATGAAGTAAAGTGGATACAGGAAGACAATTTGGTGATATCTATCCTTCAAACTTCATTGGATCCATTGGTATTCGAGGCCTACAGCTATTGTGAGAAGGCCAAAGAATTGTGGGATAAACTACATAAGGTGTATGGGAACATCTCAAACCTCACTCATATGTTTGAGATCAAGCAAGCTATCAATAGCTTTGCTCAAGAAGATATGGAGTTTACTAAACATATGGGAACGTTTAGAGCTTTGTGGTCAGAGCTTGAGATGCTAAGGCCGAGTACTACTGATCCAGATGAGCTTAATGAGAGGCGTGAGCAAGACAAAGTCTTTGGTCTTTTTCTCACACTCAACTCTACCTACCACAATCTCATTAAGCACATATTGAGATCAGAGAAGTTACCATCTTTGGAAGAGGTTTGCGCACCAAAACAGAAGGAACAAGGGTCGTTGGGACTCTTTGGAGGAAAGGGGGAGCTTACCTTAGCAAATCAACTTGAAGAGCCTCAAACCAACAAGGTTAGGAAGTATGGAAATAGGAGGTTCAATGCAAACTGTGATCATTGCAAGAGACGTGGTCACAAGAATCATCAGTGCTGGATCCTTCACCCTCATCTCAAGCCAACCAAGTGTATGAAGGATAGTGCAAGGGCTAATGTGACTTATGGGGGAATTGATCAGCATGGGTTGAATGGAGCTGGTTATTCAAGCCGAGCAAATTAAGTGGAAGGGCATGAAGGTGGTGAGAACAAGGCACTGGTGACTTATACTGCCCACTAGAACAATTAACCAACCCGTCCAAGTGAACATGAGTACATCCGACGATCAGAAATGAATGCCCTCATCAAAATGCTCGAAGATAATGATAATAATCTTGGTAATATTAGTGGGTATTCATGTGGTGCATCTAAGGTTGCTAGTATTCATGATCAAACTGATGCATATACTCGTCCTAGGATATTTGGTCAATCACATAGTGCTTATAACATGTTTAAACCATTGATAGTTGATTCAGGTATATCAAATCATATGATTAGTGATACTGGTCTTATTAAAGATATAGAGCCTTCGCATGGACATGTTATGGTTGCTAATGTGATAGGATTCCAATAAGGGGTATAGGCAAGTCAAAATTGTTTGATAAGGAATCTAGAGCATTCTATATGCTGGAGTATAAATCAAACCTATTATATGTTAAGAAATGTAACACTGAATTACATTGCAATGTTATCTTTAGTCCTAATGGCTTGCAGTTTCCGAAAATTGAGAGCAGGCGTTTGATTGGGCAAGGAATTACAAAAGGAGGCCTTTACTTACTTGAAGAGCTTACTTCTCTGCCTAATCATAGTTGTTCTTTTACTTCTGTTTTGCTTCTACTTTGAATAAGAATGCATTGTGGAATGCTAGACTAAGACAGCCTCTTGTTAGAGCTTTAAACTTAATGGTTCCAGGTGTTATGTTTGAGAATAATGATTGTGAAGCTTGTATTTTAGGCAAGCTTTGTAAGACTGTGTTTCATAAATCCACAAGTAACAATGAACGTTGCTTTGATTTACTTCACTCGGATGTTTGCACTGCTCCTTGCTTGTCTAGAGAGAACCATCAATCTTTTTCACATTCATAGATGAGGATACTAAATACACCTTGATAAACTTGATTATATCTAAAGATACGGTGCTTGATGCATTTAGAAATTCACAGACCTATGTGACTTACCATTTCAATACCAATAATAAAAACTTTAGATCAGATAATGGTGGAGAGTACACGAGTAAAGCATTCAAGCAACACCTATCTCAACTTGGAATTCTTCATCAGACAAGCTGTCCCTATACCCCTCAACAGAATGGTGTGGCAGAAAGGAAGAACATGCATCTTATCGAAGTTGCAAGGTCCATGGTGTTCCAAGAAAATTTGCCAAAGAGTTTGGGAGTGATGTTGTTGCTACAGCTTGTTACCTCATCAACCGAACACCAACTAAAATCTCTTATGATTAGTCTCTATTTGAGGTTTTGAACAAGTATAGGCCGACCTTAGAATATCTTCGAGTCTTTGGTTGCTTCTGCTTTGTTCATAAACCACGAGAGTTGGGGAACAAGTTGGAAGCAAAGAGCACAAATGGTACGTTCATTGGGTACTCACCAACTAAGAAAGGGTACAAGTGTTATGATCCAGTAACCATGAGATTTCTGGTGTAAAGGGATGTAAAGTTTGTAGAGGAAAGAGAATTCTATGAAGAGAAGAATCAAGCAGAGTTAAAGGATTTAGCTTCTGATAATGCAGCCAAGTTGACGATTATCTTGGAAAGTCTTGGGATTAACCTGTACCAGGATGCGAAGACTGGTGGAGGACAACATCAAGGTCCCCCCACGACCATTGTGGATAGTCAAGAATCCCACCTCAACCATGAGGGGGGGGGAATGAACCTGAAACTAACAATGATCAGAATGAAGAAGGTTCAGGTTCTCATGATCAATGTGTGGATCAAGGAAATGAAGAAGAAGGAGTTGGGAATGAGGATCAGGAAGAAGGAGAGGTCGAAGAGGACCAACCTGAGGCTTTTCAGCCGTTAAGAAGGAGTAAAAGTATAAGGAATCATCCATCTAACTAGGTGAATACAAGGGTGTATTACAATGAACAAGCAGTAAAGCACCCTGCTCAAGCTGTGTGTTCCTTTGAACATTACCTTGAAGACCATTGTGCCTCAATGATCAGCTTGGATGAAAGCAAGTTACCAAGATAGCATGAAGAAGCCATGCAAGATAAAGAATGGAGGGAATCAGTTGGTGCTGAGGCTGATGCAATGATCAATAAGAATACTTGGTATGAGAGTGAACTGCGAAAGAGGAAGAAGGCTGTTTCCAGCAAGTGGATATTCACTATTAAACATCTTGCAAATGGGAAGATTGATAGGAAGAAAACCAGACAGTTGGCAAGAGGGTTTAGTCAAACCAATGGAGAGGACTACATAAATACATTTGCTCTAGTCGCCAAGCTTCATATAATCCGGATAGTGTTATCTCTAGCTGTGAACATTGAGTGTGGTCTTTGGCAAATGGATGTAAAGAATTCCTTCTTGCAAGGATAACTTGAATATGAAGTCTACATGCATCCTCCTCCTTGTCTTGAGCATTTCGTTACGGAAGGGAATGTTCAAGGCTGAAGAAGGCTATATATGGTCTCAAGTAGTCGACAAGAGCATGGTATACCAAGTTTAGCACAACTCTAAATGGGAAAGGCTTTAAGAAGTCAGAACTTGACAACACTCTCTTCACTTTGACAACTTCCTCAAGTATAGTAGTCCTTCTTGTGTATGTTGATGATATCAACATCACAGGAAGTGAAAAGATTGGGATTCAGTCCACTAAGGATTTTCTCAAATCTTTCTTTGAAATTAAAGACTTGGGAGGGATGAAATACTTCCTCGGTATTGAGATATGTAGGTCCAATGAAGGTTTATTTCTGTCCCAGAGAAAATATACACTTCATCTTTTGAAAGATACATGTAAACTTGGTGGGAAGATAGTCAAGACACCTCTGGAGGATGGATATAAGGTTCCACGTGAGGGGGAGATTGAAGATAGCCAACCATTTGAGGATGCCAAGCTTTACAGAAAGCTTGTTGGTAAGTTAATATACTAAACCATCACACGACCTGATGTCTGTTTTGCTGTGAATCAGGTGAGTCAACATATGCAAGTACCAAAGAAGCATAAATGGGGCATGGTGAACCGGATCCTGATGTACCTGAATGGCTCTCCTGAACAAGGAGGGTGGATGGGGTGCAACATAGCACTGACGTGGTAGGATACTGTGATGCTGATTGGGCTGGAGATATGGCAGATAGGAGCTCGGCCATACTCTCTTCACCTATCTACCAGAATGAGAGTAGCCATATCAGAAAGAAGAAGCTAAGTCAGTCAGTATTTATAGCAAATATAAGGAGAAGGCCGAGGCTTCTAACTCGAGAGCTAGAAATGTTACATGCTTTAAGTGTCAGGGATGAGGGAATTATGCCACTGAGTGCACCAACAAGATAATCATGGTTCTTCTTGAGAGTGGAGAGTATGAGTCTGAGGAGTATATATCGGAGCCTGAACATGAGCAGTCTGAAGAAGAGTATGAAGAGGAACCAGTGAAAGGAAGACTGTTGGTGGCTAGGAGACTCTTGAACCTACAAACAAAGACTGAGGAACTTGAGTAATGTGAGAAACTTTTCTATTAAAGGTGTTTGGTTCAAGGAAAATTCTGCAGCCTCATTGTTGATGGAGGTTTTTGTGTACATAAGTTGGTATTGAAAGTACAGAAGCATCCAAAACCTCAGCGGCTGCAATGGCTTAATGAAGAAGGTGAAATGAAGGTGTCTACTCAAGTGATGGTGCCTATATCCATTGGAATATATGAGGATGAGGTCTTATGTGATGTATTACCCATGGAAGGTAGACATGTCCTCCTTTGAACGACCGTGGCAATCTGACAGACTTGTGATCAAGGATGGCTTCACAAACAAGCACTCATTTGAATTTAAAGGGAAGAAAACTATTCTGGTACCTTTGAATCCTAAAGAGGCTAAACAAGACCAACTCCAACTTTAAAAGAAGAAATAGATCAACCTCAAACCTGATCAAAACAAGCAACATAACTTATATGCCAAGCAGGGAGATATCTAAAAACTCTTTACTCTCAGCAACCTGTTATATTGCTTGTTTATAAAGAATCTCTGCAAACCATAACTAATCATGCACCAGAGTATCCGAGATAACTTGTTTCTCTTTTACATGAGTATGAAGATGTGTTTCCAGATGATAGTCCTACTGACTTACCACCTATACGTGTGGATTGAGCATCATATTGATTTTGTTCCTGGATCAACACTTCCATACCGTCTAGCATACAGAACTAATCCGGTTGAGACCAAGGAATTGCAAAGACAAGTAGAGGAGCTGATGGAGAAGGGTCATATCCGTGAGAGCTTGAGCCAATGTGCAGTCCCAGTCCTGCTTGTACCAAAGAAGGATGGTAGTTGGCGAATGTGTGTTGATTGTAGAGCAATCAACAACATCACAATGAAGTATCGACATCTTATTCCTAGATTAGATGATATGATTGATGAATTACATGGGTCTTGCATTAAAGAAGGAGATGAATGGAAAAGTGCATTCAAAACTAAACACGGTTTGTATGAATTGTTAGTTATGCCATTCGAGTTAAAAAATGCACCTAGTACATTCATGAGGTTGGTAAATCATGTGCTTGGATCATTCATAGGCATCTTTGTTGTAGTATATTTTGATGACATTCTAGTTTACAGCAAGTGCATTGATGATCATATAGAACACCTTAGGTCTTTTCTTGATGTTTTGAGAAGAGAAAAGCTTTATGCAAACTTGAAAAGTGTGCTTTTTGTACGGATAACTTGGTCTTTTTAGGCTTTGTTGTGAGTGCAGATGGTGTAAAGGTTGACAAGAAGAAGGTTAGTGCAATTCAAGAATGCCTTCCAATGCCTTAAAGAGAAGCGTAGTCAATCACCTCTTTTCATACTTTCTGATTTTTCTAAAACGTTTGAAATTCAATGTGATGCCTCAGGAATTGGTATTAGGGCTGTGTTGATGCAGGATAGGAGGCATATTACACACTTCAGTGAGAAGATT
Source organism: Moricandia arvensis (assembly GCA_905132765.1). NCBI lineage: Eukaryota > Viridiplantae > Streptophyta > Magnoliopsida > Brassicales > Brassicaceae > Moricandia > Moricandia arvensis. Next base: position 22,932 of record CAJHQP010002240.1, read on the forward strand.
GGAGGATCCACTCTCAACTATGCAACCTATGATAAGGACTTGTATGCTTTGTTGAGAGTTCTACAAACGTGGCAACACTACCTTTGGCCCAAAGAGTTTGTCATACACACAGACCATGAATCACTCAAGTACCTAAAAGGATAGAGTAAGCTCAGCAAGAGACACGCGAGATGGGTTGAGTTCATTGAGACAATATTTTATTTCACCGAGTACAGACAAGGTAAAGAAAACATAGTTTCTGATGCACTATCTCGAAGGTATGTTCTCTTGACTACTCTGGATGCTAAGTTACAAGGCTTTGAACAACTTAAAGGTATGTATGAAAATGATTCTGATTTCAAAGAAGTGTATAAGTCTTGTGAAATGCTTGTTGCGGGTCAATACTTTAGGCATGATGGGTTCTTATTCTATGATAACCGCCTTTGTGTGCCTAATTTTTCTTTGAATATTTATTGTTAGGGAATCCCATTGAGGAAGTCTGATGGGAAATTTCGGGATTGCCAAAACTCTTAAGTTCTTACAGGATCACTTGTTTTGGCTTCACATGAAAAGAGATGTTGAAAGAATATGTGGTTGGTGTGAAACTTACAAGCAATCTAAGTCTAAGGTTCAGTCCCACGGTTTGTATACTCCATTACCCATCCCTTATCATCTGTGGAATGATATCTCCATGGACTTCATCGTAGGAATGCCTAGAACTAGGAATGGAAATGATTTTATGTTTGTTGTGGTAGAGAGGGCTCTCTAAGATGACACATTTCATAGCTTGCCATAAGAGTGATGATGCATTACAGTGTGCATCTAATTAACCCTACAAACTACTCTTGCCAAGAGAGGTCTAATTGTAGTACCTAGGGATCGAATCCAAAGAGAGATAGGGCACACAATAGATTTCTCAATTCTAAAGGTTAATCTAGGCAAGCTATAAATAGGAGGTTTATTTGTAGCTTTTATACGAAAAAGAAAATTGTGTAAATAAGTTAATTGATTCAAATATGGAAAAGATATATCTAGGGATTCAGGCAAGTGAGTTATAGTGGATAGGATATATAGAGAATTATGAATATGCAAGGACCTTAATAATAATCCGAACCCCTCTCGTTCCAACTCCTGTATGCGAACAAAGGAGTCAACCATCGACCGACGGCTAAGACCGAGTGTCGATCGACGGTTATCGAACAGAAAGTTCATCTGCTTGGTTAATTAATCCAGCTCTCGCATGTATCTACCGACCTTGCTCAGTGGAATTAATTCTTGCACAGAACCTACTCTCAGAGTAGTCCATGTCCTATGTTCAAGTTTCTAATTAGCTACTCTAGAACACAAGCATTAAACACAAGACCAAAGATTGATATTTCTTCATCCTAGCAATCCTATTTTTGGGCTAACTCATCAACACTATAATAAACCCTGAATCTAATAAGAGAATTACTCAGACATAATTATAGAAAGCATGATGGACTGAATAATATAATGCATAGAATAAATAATGGGGTTCCAATATAAAGCTCTGAAGGAGTTCAGATCTCTTCCCTAAAACTACTAAGAAAACTAAAAAGCTGTAAATAATACATTGTGTAATATGAAATTTGTGTCCCTCTGCCTAAACAATGGCTTGACCTTTATAAAAAAGGTCAAAACTCAGTCAGGGGCATTCTTGCAATTTCTCTTGACTTAGGATTGAAGTCGGGCAATACTTCTGCGAGTAGACGTCGATCGACAACAAGTATGCACTGTTGACCGATGGTTAGGCTAGACCTCGACTTTAACCTAGCTGATTGTGAATAGCTACTTGATATCTTTTCTGAATGCCATAACAAGCTTCATTACCTCCATAATTCTCCAAAACATACCTTGACCTGAAAAAACTCTAAAATACAGTCTAGACCTACATAGCATACTCCAAACAGAGTCCAAATGATAGTCTTAAACTAGTTAATATCAAGGTATCAACTCCCCAGACTTAACATTTTGCTTGTCCTCAAGTAAAACAAAGGTAGCATGTGAGAGAGGTTTGAAAATCGAGGAATCACATAATACATAAGCATAACTATCACCCCTACTATATCGGAACCACATCAAATAATGCTAATCAAAGAGGAACTTTATATGCCTTATCCTTGTATAACAACCAAATCAAACTACCACCAACTCAACAAATACTAATTTGACTCACCGCTCTACTGATCTTGTTTCTTTGAATAAAAATAAAGAGCAGGTTTTACCTTGGGAGCATCGATCAAAGGACACATGGACTCAAGTCCTGCAAACATGCATGTATAGGTATAAATCGATTCCTTATCCATTTCTTTCCTCTTTTCTCTTAGAATCTTTTTGGATCCAAATTTAATGGACAATGATGCTGCTACAGTCCATCTTGCCATCTCATTTTATTATTATGTTTTTTTATACAAGTTGTAGGCGACTAATGGGGTCATCGTTAATGTACCTACCGCTCGCTTCCAACAATTCCTTTGAATTAGAATAGTGGGGTCATCGGTAAGGTACCTACCCTCTGCAACTCAGGAAATCATCTTAATATTTTCTATTATAGATCCTGAAGAGAAAAAAAAGAGAGAGAGAGAGAGAAAGTGAGAGAGAGAGAGAGAGAGAGAGAGAGAGAGAAGGAAAATCAGAAATAACTGACTAGTACCTTACAGACTTGCAGAAGGAATCCAATCCGATGTATTGCAAACCCCAAAACAAGAAAAGTATTCAGTATTTGGTTGGAGATCAGCTTCGGTTCCTTCAAACTTACTTAGTAAGTGTAATTTAATGGAAGGATGATCCACTTTGGCATCTCTAGTAACCTTTGTAATCAGCAAGTCTAAGAATGGTGCTAAAGTGTGGTTAGTTAATAAATAACTTATGAACATAATTTCCTTTTTTACTCTATAAAACCTATTTGAAAAACTTAATAGATAAAATCATCAGCGAACCTCCTCCACACTTAAATAACACTATCCCCAGTGATATCTCATTGGGATTGGTTAATAAAAGTTAAGGCATAAGTAAAAGGTTGAGAGAAAGTTGAGGTTACCAAACTCCGTAAGGAGTGCCGATCGATGGTGATTGGTGGGTGTCGACCAATGGTGAACCATCCAAGACGTCAACCGATGATGATGTCTTGGTGTCGACCGGTTGTGTTTTTTGAACTGTTCTACTCCTCCTTTGATTATCTAAAGTACTTAAATAAAAACTATAATGAAAACTAAATAATGAAAAATCAAATTAAAACTTACTACATAGTGGGTTGCCTCCCACTCAGCGCTTGGTTATAGTCTTAAGCTCGACATTTTGACTTATGAACTAGGAATATGATTTAGCAAACCAATGTGGAAAGCAAGTATCCACATCCTCTCAAACCATGCATTGATAAAGCCTCTTACAACCTCATCTGCTCTGGTTTGTTGATTTTCCATCTTCCTCTGAGCAAATGCCAATATCCCATCCTTTCTTCGAGTGATTGAATGCATCTCGTCAGCATGTTAAGCCTTGCATATGTGGGCTCTGAAATATTGTCCAAACTCTGGTTGATACTATCCCACATCAAGTCCTGAGAAAAGTAAACTCCATCAAGCATGTCTTGTAAAAACTCCTTTGTTACCAGTCTCTGCCCAGATGATGCGTTGTGACTGTCGATCAATGGCAAATTATTGGCGTCGATCGATGCTGAACTGACTGCCTCACCCGATATTTGAATTCTGAAGAGATTCCCTTATCTGTTGGCATAGCCAGTATATCTGTGATATCGCCCTTAGACATATTGAGAATCTTTCTATCCATTACCCATGCATATCCATCTGGGTTTCTCATGATTCCAAACTCATCTGGTCTGAGGTACCCATAATCGTCATCATCATATCCTATCGGATTATCGTCGATCGACGGTATAGAGACACCATTGATCGATGCTGCATTCCAGCTTCCATAGGATGCCCCGAAATTTCCTGTCTCTTCCAGTGCAAAACCATGGTACTGGACTGCTTCTACTTCAAAGTAAGAATCATCTTACTCTGAGTTGTTGGTTCCTGACATCCTTTCACGGTATTGCTGCCCTATATAGACTATGTCTTCTTCACTGTGTTCGTCGTTCTATTATGTGGCATAACTATCGACCAACGGTGGATAGTGAGTGTCGATCGATGCCGAAGGGTGGACTTCATGATGGATCTGGTTGAAGTGATCGTCGACCAATGCCAAGGGTTGCACATTAAGGTTTTAATGAGGGAGGTTCTTCATGTGTTCAAGCTTGACCAGTCCCTATGGTTAAGCTTGAGGGGAGTATTGAGATGAAGAACCAAAAGACATAAGACAATAGAAGAAGACAAGAAAAGGAAAAAAGGAACTAGGAAGCTTGCTGTACAAGGTATTCCGTACATTCTTGGGGTACAAGGCACTTAGAGAGACCCAACTTGATTTGAGAAACAAGGAAAGGAGGAACAGTCTTAGGCCTAACCACAAGGAGAGAAGGAGACCGTTGGAGCATCTTTGACCGAGTTTGAAACTTGAAATGGGCAAGGTAACATGTTTTGTTTAAGGGAAGAGACCATTCTGATGGATCGCTTTCCCTCGACCAGAACCCACTTGTTTATTGTTTTCTTATTAGTTTATTCTTTATGTCTTTGTCTCTGGTTCTTGAAAATGTATATGCAAGAAAGCGTAATAGAATTAAGGGAGATAGTCTCCTCATTTTCGTTAACTCCCTCTCTCTCTCCACAAAGTCTTTCTCCTACTCTCTCTCATACCCAGTCGAATCTCTCTCTCTCTCTTTTCCACCACTGTTCTTGCTGTTCTTCAGCTATCTTCATCCTAAACTCACTTACACTTACACCACCCGGGATCGACTACACACATTTTGATCATTTTTTATGTTAAACCTTATCCTAATCTTCCCTCTATATATTTGTAACACCTTGTTCATCAGTAATACAACGAAAACATTTCATTCTCTCCCTAGTATCTCACTGTAGTCTCTCTCTAAAGTCTTATTTGTTTCTTAGTTTAATCTTGGTCGAATCTTCTTCTTTCTCCCTAAATATATCTAGAATTCCAACTAAGGTCTTGATAAATCTGTCTCCTTTTGAAGTGTTGAACAAGACCAAGCCATACATAGATCATTTGTGAGTCTTTGTGTGCCTCTGTTATGTCTTGGTTCCAGGAGAACAAAGAAACAAGCTGGATGCGAAGATCACTAAAGATATGTTCATTGGTTACTCAATAACTCAGAAGAGGTACAAGTGCTATGATTCAGCAACAAGGAGAGTAGTTGTGTCTAGAAATGTTAAGTTCATGGAGTCAAAAGGGTATTATGAGGAAAAGAAATGGGAGGATTTAGAAGATATGTTACAAGAACCAGGAGACAAGACAATGAATCTGAGGATCTTATTGGAGAAGCTTGGAGTGAACATGTACCAAGATTAGGAGATAATAAGGAGCACTCCTCCTTCTGGTCAAACTAGAGAAGAACAACCCCTCTTGATCATGACGGGGGAGATGAGTCTGAATAAGGAGTGCAAGAGCAGCACAAAGAGGATTCAGTTCATCATGATCAAGATGTGACACAAGAAGCAGAGAATAAGGCTCAGTCTAATGGAGATGAGCAAGAAGAGTTTCAATATCTAGTAGAGATTAATGAAACAGAAACAGTGGTTCAAGCTGAGATTCAGGTTCAACCAAAGAGAAGAAGCAAAAAAGTTAGGAAGGATCCATCAAACTTGGTTAATACCAGAGTGTATTACAATTCTCAAGCCGTTGCACATCCTAGTCAAGCAGCGTGTTTGTTTGTTGAGTTTCCAGAAGAACATTATGCTACATGATTAGTCTGGATGAAAGCTATGTCCCGGGGACATATGAAGAGGCTATGATGCAGAGGCAATGGAGGGATTATGTAGATGATGAAGCTGATGCTATTATCACTGTTAAAATGAGGAGAGGATACATAGACTTAAGAGAAGCTTAGGAGAAAATGGGATCAAAAGTAGAATGGTCAAAAGTAGGTGAAGGGGTATGGACTGTACGGACAGTAAGGCAGACCCCTACGGACCACTCGACCAAAGCTCACTCCATTTGACCTTTAACCCAATTTTTAGGATGTGCAAAATTAGGGCAATTTGTACGGACAGGCCTTCATCCATACAACATTGTTACCGTGGTTAAAAAGGTAAATCAGAAGACATACGAAGGCATGGACGAAGACTCTATCAGGTAGAGAGGCTTTGGAATAGATCCGTTTGAAGATAAGGTTCAGATAAGGTAAACTTGGCGTGCCAGCAGAGCTAGCTGTAAAGGGGAAGAGCATCTGGTCACGATGCTCTTGGCATCAAACGTGCGAGTCACCAAAGCCACTCGTTCAAACCAGACACTCCTCCTTGCCTTGACTACACAGGGATGGTCTTTGTAGTCGTTTAGGCATAAGCTTATCTCTTCAGTCTATATATTGTAACCTCTCCCATTAATCATTACACACAAAATATTTCTCAGTCTTTTCTCTCAAGTTCACCCGTGTTCATCATGATACTTCACCAATCTCTTTACAAATCTCTCTTATTCTCTCTTATTCTTTCGATTCTTTATCTTATATCTACTAATCTCTAAACATTGTATGGTATCAGAGCAAGGTTGCTCACTTTCTGGGATTTAATCTCGACATTCTTCAGCTTCATTTCAAAGATTTAATCTTTAGAGTTGTTTAAGAAAGGCGAAATGGAAAGTAACAAGACGATGGTGATTCCAGTAACTTTAAAGGGTAGTGGGAACTACCTGTTATGGTCGAGACTGGTGAAAACTGCGATTGGGAGCAAGGGTTTATGGAATCACATCACGGATGGTCCTCCAAAACCAGTAACTGAAAAGAAGGAGGCGAAACAGAGCTTGCTCTAGCTGATAAAAACAAATGGATACAAGAAGACCTGATTGTGGTGCCATGGTGCAAGCTTCTCTTGAGACTTCTTTCCGTGAAGCTTACAGCTATTGCGAGACAGCAAATGACCTGTGGGAGACTCTCCAGAAGGTCTACGGGAATAGATCAAATCTGAGTCGTGTGGAGGAAGAGTTGGAGTTCACCGAACACTTGGGAAAGTTTAGAGCTTTATGGTCTGAACTTGAGATGTTGAGGCAAAACACAACCCATCATGAGATAATTAAAGGTGAGCGCAAGATAAATTCTTTGGGTTGCTTTTAACCCTAAATCTAGTTTACAACGACCTGATCAAGCATATCTTGACGTCATCCAAGCTACCATCCTTGGAGGAAGTGTGTGCTCAGATCCAGAATGAAGAATGGTCACACGGATTGTTTGGAGGAAGAGGTGATCTGTCCTTAGAAAAGAAGTATGAAGTTACTCAAGACAAAAAGGAGGTATTGGAAGCTACGGCTCACCTTTCAGCTGAAGCAAGTGAAGCCGGTCCTTATGATACTGGTTCAAGCAAGAATGAAGGGGAAGAGAATGCCTTAGCTTCTCAGCATACTCCTGGGAAGAGCTTGGAGCATGATCTTCGCAGGAGGCCAGCCATAAGTGCTCTTATCAAAGCTCTCAAGGAGAATGGTAATGCACTCGGAAACACCTTGGTTTCTCTTATGCTGTGTCTAGGTTGACTAATACTCTTGATCATTCAAATGCTAGAATAGAATCACCTAGCTCCTATATTGTTGAAGTAGAATCATCTAAGTCTTTGGTTGCTTGTTAAAAAAAAACCGTTGATAGTTGATTGTGGTGCTTCTCACCATATGATCAGTGACACTAGTCTTATAAATGACATAGAATCGGCTCATGGTCATGTGATGATTAAAAATGGTGATAGGATAGCAATGAAAGGAATTGGTAAATTGAAATTGTTTGATAAAGAGTCTAGAGCCTCTTACATGCTTGAGTTCACTTCTATTTGCTGTCTGTTAAGAAATTCACTACGGACTTGAAATGCAGTGTTATATTTAGTCCTAATGATGTGAATTTTCAGGATATTGAGAGCAGTAAGTTGATTGGGAAAGGAATAACCAAGGGAGATCTTTACTTACTTGAAGACATTACTTCTTTTCTAGTTCTAGTTACTCGTTTAGTTATGTTTCCACTTTGAATAATGATGCATTATTGAATGCTAGATTAGCTCGGTCATCCTTATGTTAGAGCCTTCAGCTTAATGTTACCAGGTGTCATGTTTAAAAAAAAAGAATGTGAAGCATGTATCTAGGGTAAACATTGTAAGACAGTTTTTCAAAACTCGAGTACTATATATGAGAATTGCTTTGATCTTGTGCACTCTGATGTTTGGACTGCTCCTTGCTTATCTAGAGAGAACTATAAATATTTTGTTACATTCATTGATGAAAAATCCAAATACACCTAAATAACACTCATTCAACAAAGGATAGGGTGCTTGATGCATTTAAGAATTTTCAAGCTTATGTTTCTAACCATTATAATGCCAAGCTTAAGATTTTCAGATCAGATTATGGGGGGGGGAATACACAAGCCATTCGTTCAAGCAAAACTTAGCTCAACATGGGATCCTGCATCAGAAAAGCTGTCCCAATACACCTCAACAGAATAATGTGGCAGAAAGGAAGAATAACATCTTATGGAGGTTTCTCGGTCTATGATGTTTCAAAGCAATGTGCCAAAGAATTTCTGGAGTGATGATGTGATGTCTGATCAATAGGATACCAACCAGAATCCTAGAAGACATGTCACCCTTTGAGGTTTTTAACAAGAACAAGAAACCTCTCAACCATTTAAGTGTATTCGGATTCTTGTGCTTTGTTCTGGTACATGTGGAAATGAGGAACAAGCTTGAAGCAAAGAGTACTAGAGGTATGTTTATTGGGTACTCCACAATGCAAAAGGGATACGAGTGCTTTGATCCAAAGACAAGAAGGATTCTAGTCTCAAGGGATGTGAGGTTTGTGGAGTCAAAAGGGTAATCTAAAGGAAGAATTTGGGATGTTCTAAAGGACTTATTTCAAGAATCCGTTAAGGCAGCAAGACTTAAGATAATTCTAGAGGGTCTTGGGATAAATCTAACCCAGTCATTCGTGTTCATCGTGATACTTCACTAATTATAGAGGGTGTTGGGATAAATATATTTCTCAGTCTTTTCTCTCTAATTCATCCGTGTTCATCATGATACTTCACTAATCTCGCTACAAATCTCTCTTATGCTCTCTTACTCTCTCGATTCTCTATCTCATTTCTATTAATCTCTAAATATTTTAATCAGGAATGAGACATGGTATGAGAGTCAGCTGCCAAAGGGGAAGAAAGCTGTTTCAAGCAGATGGATCTTCCCTTTCAAGTTCTTACCAATGGAAAGATAGATAGGCGAAAGACAGACTTGTTGCTCGAGGCTTTACTCAAACATATGGAGAGGATTACATTGATACCTTTGCACCAGTTGCTAAGCTTCATACATTCGGATTGTCTTGTCTATTGCAACTAATATTGAGTGGGACTTGTGGCAGATGGATGTGAAGAATGCATTTCTACAAGGTGAGCTAGAAGATGAAGTGTATATGCTTCGCCCACCAGTTCTTGAAGGTTTTGTAAAGCCAGGAAACGTATTGAGGTTGAAGAAGGCGATCTAGGGGTTAAAGAAATCACCTAGAGCGTGGTATAGGAAGCTGTGTACAACTCTCAATGCGAGAGGGTTCAGGAAGTCTGAACTTGATCATACACTCTTCAGACTGACAGGACCATCAGGGATCATTGTCATCTTGGTGTATGTAGATGATTTGATTATCACACAAAGTGATAAAGCTGGGATTCAAGCTACAAATTTTTTTCTCAAGTTAGTATTTGACATCAAGGACTTAGGAGGGATGAAGTATTTTCTGGGAATTGAGATATGCAGATCTAAGGAGGTTTTGTTCATGTCTCAAAGGAAGTATATGATGAAGAATACTGATTTGCTTGGAGGAAAGACAGCTAAGTCTCCTCTTGAAGGTGGGTACAAGGTCTGCTTGAGCGAGAGATTGAAGAGAACCAGTTGTTTGAGGATGCTAAGCTGTATAGGGAGAAGGTTGGCAAGCTGATCTACTATACCATCATGAGACCAGATATATGTTTTGCTGTGAATCAATTTAGTCAGCATATGCAGGCTCCAAAGGTACATTACTGGAAGATGGTTGACAGGATACTAAGGTATGTGAGTGGCACGTCGGGACAAGGAGTTGTATGGGATGTAATGGCAGTACATAAGTAGTTGGGTATTGTGATGCTGATTGGGCAGGGGATAGAGTGGACAGGAGATAAACAACAGGGTATTGAACATTCATTGGAGGGAACCTAGTTACTTTGAAGAGTAAGAAGCAGAAGGTTATGTCATGTTCAAGTGCTGAAGCTGAGAATAAGGCTACATCAAAGCTGACAAATGAGTTGGTCTGGATCAAAGGGATTCTGAAGAACTTGGAGACTGACCACGCAACACCAATGTCAATGCATTGTGACAACCAGGCGGCTATACACATTACATAAATAGTTTGTAGACTCTCCCATAGATCCTTGGCGGTTTCAAAGTGTGAGTAAGCCTCCACGATTGATTATGAAAGGGAGTTGTATATGATTCCAAGTTCTTGCTGGTCCTCTTGAACCCACTTTTTTCATTCTTCAGGCAAGTAGCCTGACTTTATTCTTGAGCCATCCTATTTGAAGTTTCAGCCTTCATAATATGGATGTCCCAAAGTCGATGATTTCCCAAGGTAACTTTGGCCACCCTTGACCATAGCAGGTTGTTAGGACCCTCAAGAGTCACTAGAATAAGATTCTTCTTCTCCATTTCCATGGTCGAAATCCTTTTACCCAATGGGTAAAGCCATGGACCAGTGCCTAAAAGTGAAGAGCACATAAAATTTGAAAGAACAGAAGAGATTTGTGGAATGAAAGAGAGATTTTGCGGAATGAAAGGAGCTTAGAGCTCTGATACCAAGTTAGAATGAGAGATTTAGATATAGTTTACTGCTGGAGAATGAAGAACATGAAGAACTAGAGAGAGAGAGAGAGAGAGAGAGAGAGAGAGAGAAAGAGAGAGAGATAGAGAGAGAGAGAGAGAGAGAGAGAGAGAGAGAGAGAGTTATGGAAATATTGGGTCAGCAGTTGGCATCATGCCTAGAGTTATGGCAGTGAAGCTAAGCCTGAAAGTGGAGCCTTCTAGTGATTCATTCACGTTTGTGAAATGCTCCAAAGTAAATTTAGGAGGGATAGCCACAGACGTCCCAGTGCAGATTTGCAACGCCTTGGTTCTAGTAGACTTCCATGTGATGGATAAAAATATTTATTGGAGCTCTTCCTTACTCCTTGGAAGAGCATTCATGGCAACAGTGGGAGCTATCTGCGACATGAAGACAAACAGGTTGTATATATCTTTGATTGATCATGTTAAAGACAAGAACAAGGCTACTCAGATAGAATTGGGTAGTGATCCATTTTTATTGCTACATGCTTCTGCAAATACGATCAAGACGATGAGACTGCAGCCACTTCATCGATCGACACCCAACCCATGGCATCGATCGGCAGTAGCATCAACAAGAACCTGCACAAAACCCACCCATCGGCATCGATCAATACTCCATATCAAACATCGGTCGACTGTTTTGCCACATATAAGAATGACGAAGACAGTCAAGAATACATAGTCTACATTGGGCAGCAATACCGTAAGATGATGGCAAAAACCAATAATCCAGAATACGATTATCCTACTTTGAAGAAGAAGCAGTCGAGTACCATGCTTTTTTACTAGAAGAAACTAGAAATTTCAGAGGATTCTATGGAACCTTGAATGAAGCATCGATCGATGGTGACTCAATACCATCGATCGACGAAAAACCGATACGATTTGATGACGATTATGGCTATCTCAGACCATATGAGTTTGCAATTATGAGGGATCCAAATTGATATGCATGAGAAATGGATGAGCGGATTCTCAATGTGTCCAAGGATGATATCGTAGACATACTAGCAATGGCCAATGGATCAGGGAATCTCTTCAGAAAACAAACATCGATTGGGGTAGTCAGCTGATTGTCGACCTACGGCAACAATTGGCCATCGATTGACAGTCACCACGCAGCATATGGGCAGAGGCTGGTAACAGAGGAGTTATTACAAGACAAGCTTTATGGAGTTTACTTTTCTCAGGACTTGATGCGGGATAGTATCTACCAGAGTTTGGAAGATATCTCCGAGCCCACAGATTCCAGAATTAACATTTTGATGGGATGCATTCATGCTCTCGAAGAAAGGATGAGCATATTGGCGTTTGATTCGAGGAAGATGGAAAATCAGAAAACCATAGCAGATGACGCTGTGAGAGTCTTCATCAGTGCATGGTTTGAGACGAGCAAAGAGTACGTGGATACTTATTTTCCACATTGGTTTGATGAACCACCTTCCTAGTCCAGAAGTTAAAACGTCGAGCTTAAGACTATAACCAAGAGCTGAGTGGGAGGCCACCCACTGTGTAGTAAGTTTTATTTTGATTTTCACTATTTAGTTACTAATTACGTTTTTTATTTAATTACTTTAGGTTTTCAAAGGAGGAGTAAAACAGTTCAAAACCACCATAAGTCGACACCAACACCTCACCATCGGTCGACGGCTTGGATGGTTCACCATCGGTCGACACTTAACACCCACCATCGGTCAACACCCTTTAAGGAGTTTGGTAACATCTACTTTATATCTACCTTTTACTTATGCTTTAGTTTATGTTAACCACACCCGACGGGATGTCACTTGGGACAGTGTTATTTAAGTTTGTGGGAGGTTCGCTGATGCTTTTATATAATTTGAGCATTTATATGTTAAGCTTTTCAAATAGTTTTTATAGAGTCAAGAAGGGGATTATGATCAGAACTTATTTATGGAGTAACCATACTAGAGCAGCATTCTTAGACATGTTGATTGCAGAGATTAGTAAAGATGTCAAAGTGGATCATCATGCCATTAGATCACACTTACTAAGAAAGTTTGAAGGAACCAAATCTGATCTCCAACCAAATACTGACTACTTTGCTTGCTTTGGGGCTTGGTATACATCGGATCGGATTCCTTCTGCAAGATTGTAAAGTACTAGTTTGTGTATTACTGATTTACCTTCTCTCTCTTTTCAGGATATATAATAAAAATGATTGAGATGATTTCCTTAGATTGAAAGGGTTAAGTACATTACTGATGACCCAACTATAATATTTCAAAGGAATGATCACACATTGTTGGAAGTGAGGGGTAAGTACATTACCGATGACCCTAATATTTTCCTACAATTTTGTTTCAAAAAAATTCGAATATGGGATGGTAAGATGGACTGTAGTAGCATCATTGTCCATTGACTTTGACATCCAAAAAGATACTGAGAGAAAAGAGGGAAGAAGAATCATGAAAGGCTTTATACCTATACATGCAGGTTTGCAGGAGTTGAGTCCATGTGTCCTTTGATCGATAATCCCAAGGTAATGTCTGCACTTTATTTTTATGCAAAGAAATTAGATTAATAGAGGGGTGAGTCAAATTAGTATTTGTTGAGTTTCTGGTAGAATGAATTTGGTTGCTATACTAGGATAGGCATATAAGGTTTCTATTTGATTAGCATAATTTGACGTGGTTGCGATATAGTAGGGGTGATAGTTATGCTTATGTACTATGTGAGTCTCTGCTTTTTAAACCACTTTAACTGGCTACCTTTGTTTTACTTGAGGACAAACAAAAGGTTAAGTCTGGGGGAGTTGATATACCTTGTTATTTACCAATTGTAAACCATTATTTGGACCCTATTTGGAGTCTACTATGTATGTCTAGATTGTATTTTAGATTCTTTTCAGGCCAAGGTATGTTTTTGAGCATTATGGAGAAAATGGAGCTTGTTAGAGGGTTCAGAGAAGATATCCAGTAGATGTTCACGATGAGCTAAGCAAGAGTCAAAGTCAAGACGGATCATCCTTGATGTCGATCGACAGCCTACTCGCAAAACTATTGGCCGACTTCAAGCCCAATTCAAGTCAAATTACGAGAAATCCCTTGAACGAGTTTTGACCTTGTTTATAAAGGTCATGCCATTGTTTAGGTAGGGAGACACATATTTCATATTACTCAAAGTATTATTTACAACTTTTTAGTTTTCTTAGTAGTTTCGGTGAGAAGATCTAAATTCCTTCAGAGATTTGTATTGGAACCCCATTATTTATTCTACGAATTGTTTTCCAGTTTATCATGATTTTATGATTATGTATGAGTAATTCCATTGTTAGATTTAGGTTTTATAATGGTATTGATGAATTAGCCCCAAAATAGGATTACCAGGATGAAGAGATATCAATATTTGGAAATGTGTTTAGTGTTTGCAATCTAGAGTAGCTAACTAGAAACCGAACTTAGATCATGGACAACTACCAGAAGGTTATGTGGCAGAATTAATTACATTGAGTTAAGTTGTTGGATACATACGAGAGCTGGTTTTATTAACCTAGCGGACGAACTTCCTTTTTGATAACCGTCGGTTGACACTCGGCCTTAGTCTTTGATCGACGGTCGACTCCTCTGTTCGCATACGAGAGTTGGAACGAGGGGGGGTCAGATTTGTTGATTAAGGTCCTTGCATATTAATAATTCCATGTATCTTATCCACTATAGTTCACTTGCCAGAAACCCTAGATCATTCTTTCCATATTTTAATCAACTTAACTTATTTAGATAACTTTCTTTTAGGAATAAAACCTACAATAAACCTTATATTTATAGCTTGCCTAGCTTAACTATTAGAATACACAAAACTATTGTGTGCCCTCGCTCTCTGTGGTTTTGATCCCTAAGTATTACAATTAGACCACTCTTGGAAAGAGTAGTTCGTAGGGTTAATTTGATAGATTGTCTACTATAAATATCATTAACCCGCACGCTGTCATGAAGCTACTACTATAAAGTACGAATAGCCATTCCTCGATGCTCATCACATCGGTGAATTCTTGTTTGCAAGAGGTTTCTCCATTTTCTTCATATGCCTGAGATTGATCTAGTCTACCGAAAATAGCAGCTACTGAAGCTAAAGCTGTTTTAACTTCAATTAAGTGTCTCTCCTCTTCGGACGTTATTTGTACATTCCCTTCAGTGTCGAATATCTCAAAGGTTTCCCCTAAGCCTATGTTTTTGATTAACCTTTTGGCATCTTTGGGATTTCTAGTACTGAAATTTCCGTTGATGGCGGTGTCGAGCGTGGTTTGATAATTTAGTTTCAACCCTCTATAGAAGGTGTTATAAGTTGTGGTTCTGAGAAGCCATGATGTGGACATTCTTGATGGTACTCTTTAAATCTTGCTTCCACAGTGTGTGATAATTCCTTTCTAAATAGAATAATGGGTTCATCAGTAATGTACCTACCCCTTTGCATCTTTCTGGAAATCATCTAAATCTTTTATATTTGTAGATGCTTAAGAGAGAGGAGAGAGAGAAGGGAATCATAAGCACACATACTTTGACCTTCTAGACTTGCAAGAGGAATCCGATCCAGTATATGCCAAACCCCAAACCAAGCAAATAAGTTAAATTAGGTTGGAGGTTAGCTTCGGTTTCCTCAAACTTTCTACGCAAATGTGATATAGTGGAAGGATGATCCAATTTGGTATCTCTAGAACTCTCTGCAATCAACAAATCTAGAATGGTGCTATAGAATGATTAGATAATAATTATAAATTTAAATTTGAACATAATATTTTTTTATATGACCATTTAAAATTAAGAAAATAACAAAATAGAACAAAATGTTAGTAACTACCTCCCTCAGACTTAAACAACATTGTCCCTAGTGTTAGTTAGACTAAGTTTGGCGAAATAAATAAACAAAACAAAAGAAAATTTGCTAGTATGAGAGAATATTGTACCTCTCTGTGGAGACTTTCGATTGACGCTAGTCTGTAGCCGTCAATCGATGCTGGTTCGACAGAACAATTCCCTCCCATTTTCAACGTGTCAGGTGGTCTAATTCATCAAAATAGTATCAGTCAGCCTATTTAATATTGTTAGACACTCAACACATGTTAGTAACGAGATAAATAATGTCTCAAGTCATAGCAAAATAAAGTAAAATAAGTTCAAACAAGAATCCTGATAAACTGAAAAATAATATGTAAGTAGAGAGAAGATAAAAAAGATAAGGACTAGTCCTTATCAGCGCCATCATCAGCATCATCATCTAAGTCATGTGCGGGTACAGCTTGGGGTGCTGGTGACCTGTCTCTGACACTCCCTCTGTTCATGCTGCGGTATTTCGACACTCTAGGCCAGATGGCCTCAAGGGCGACTAGTACAGTGCGCTGGAAGTCACCACGGTCGTGTATGGGGAGGTCTAGGATGATCGGAAACTCAGGGACTGGTGCTTGAGCTGCTTGAGAAGCTCTCGGTGCAGCTTTCCTGCATGGTCAGGTGCGAGGGTTATGCAGGAGGATCGGTATAATATGGAATTCGAGTCTGGAAAGGTCATCGTCAAAATCCGTAACCGTCCGCTGAGGCCGCTCTATTAGATGTGGTCCATCGGCATCCATAAAACTCCATAAATGACCCTCCTTGAGCCAGTGTTTGCTCGTCAAATGTGCTCTGTCCATGAAGTTCTTAATGGTGTTAACCATGGTCTGATCCAGCCTGATGTTCAGATTCCTGAAGATAGGTGTAAGCAATCTCCCTATCGTCTCCTTCTTGGTTCCCATTCCCTGAAATGGCTTCTTCTTTAGCCTGACCAAGTGATCAGCTAACACAGCTCCTTGGTTGATCCAAGATCCTTCGCCGGTCTATGCACATCTCCCAAGTTAATCAACTCGCGAACTGAATTATCCAACAATGTAGGCTCCTGCATTCTCATTTTTTTGGTTCCATCTTCCATAACATAACAGTGTGTTGGACAGAACCTTGAAAAAGTAACGCAGTGTTGGGTGGCGAATGTCAGTGTGGGTGGCTGTTGTTGAAATAAATAAGAAATGATGAGATAAATAATTGATGAGGGAGTAGAGTGTTAAAGAAGGTTGAAGAAATCAGAAAGATTTGAATTGAGGGTGTCCGTACAACCGTCCGTACACTTGGCCGTACCGTTCATACAGCTTTGGGTCAACCAAAAGTAAATGGGTGGACCAGAGGTAAAAGAAGTTTACCCAGGTGAAGTTAACATGGGCGGTTACCACTTTCTACCTTCTGTCTACATTCAGCAAACCTGAGGATAAGGTAGGACGCACCTTGATAGACTGACACAGCTGGAAAGGAGGGCATCTGGTCAAGATGCCAAAGGCATCAAGGGTTCAAGCCACTCAGACCACTCATTTCAAATAAACGCTCCTCTTGGTCTTAGACTCCACACATTTCTTCTTTGTGTATCCGTTAAGCTTATCCTTGCTTCCTCTATATATTTTAATCTCATATCATTGATGAATATACTGATTTTTTCGGTCTCCTTTTCTCTTAAGTGTTCTTGAGCTCCAAAAATGGATTCTTGAACCAGTCAATCATTAGTATCCAAATCTCTCTTAATCTCTTCTATTCTTCCTTAATCTCTCAAGTCTCTCTGTGTAGACTCAGATCTACTCTAGATTTTATTGTATCAGAGCCAGTTTCACTTGAATCTTGGTTTTGATTTCGAATACTCAAGAAGACAACGTTAATCCGAGAAGCTCAAGATGGAAAACACCAAGACTACTGTCATTCCCGTTACTCTCAAAGGTGGAAACTTTATTCTATGCTCTTGTGTGGTGAAGGCTGTCGTGGAAAGTAAGGGCTTGTGGAACCACATCCTTGAAGATGAAGTTCCGAGGCTCATTACTTATGAGGGCGACAAGGAGATTGTCGTGTGTGATGCAGTAAAATGGGTGCAAAAGCAGACATGCTTGTGAAGTCTATCTTTCAAAGCTTGCTTGATCCTTCAATATTGGAGGCGTATAGCTACTGTGAGGAGGCAAAATAATTGTGAGATACACTACAGAGAGTGTATGGCAACATCTCAAACCTTACTCGGGTGTTTGAGATAAAGCGAGCTATCAACAGCTTAGCTCAAGAAGATATGGAGTTTACCAAACATTTGGCAAAGTTTAGAGCTTTGTGGTTGGAGCTTGAGATGTTGAGGCCGAGTACTACTGATCCAGATGAGCTTAAAGAGAGGCGTGACCAATACAAAGTCTTTGGTCATTTTCTCACACTCAACTCCACCTACAACGATCTCATTAAGAACATCTTGTGAGTAGCGAAGCTGCCCTCTCTTGAAGAAGTGTGTGCGCAAATCCAGAAGGAACAATTTTTGAGACTCTTTGGAGGAAGGGGGGATCTCACCTTAGCTAATCAAGCCAAAGTACCTCAAGCAAACAAGGCCAACAAGTATAAAGAAATGAGGTTCAATGGTAAATGTGACTATTTCAAGAGACATCATCATAAGAAGTACAAATGATGGATCCTTCACCGTCATCTTAAGCCGACCAAGTTCATGAAGGATATGGAAGCCAGGGCGAATGTTTCTTATGAAGTGAGTGATAAACATGGTGTGAGTGGATCTGGTACCTCAAGCCGAGAAATTGAAACTGAAGGTCGGGAAGGTGGTGAAAGCAAGGCTCTGGTGACCTACACTGCCCATCAGAACAATTAACCAGCTCGGCCCAATGAGTAGGAGTTCATCAGGCGATCCAAAATGGATGTTTTCATCAAAATGCTCAAGGATAATGGTAACACTCTTGGTAATCTTAGTGGGTACTCCTTTGGTTCTTCTAAAGTTGCTGGTATCCTTGATCAAATTGATAATGCATATACTCATCCTAGCATATTTGGTCAATCTCATAATGCTTATAACATGTCTAATCAACTGATAGTTGATTCAAGTGCATATAATCATATGATTATTAATACTGGTCTCATTATAGATATTGAACCTACGCGTGGACATTTTATGATTGCTAATGGAGATAGGATACTATTAAAGGGATATAGGCAAGTTGAAACTGTTTAACAAGGAATCTAGAACTTTTTTATATGCATGAGTTCACATCAAATTTGCTATCTGTCAAGAAGTGTATCACTGATTTGCACTGCAATGTTATCTTTAGTCCTAATGATGTGAATTTTCAGAATATTGAGAGCAGTTGATTGATTGGGCAAGAAGTGACCAAAGAAGACCTTTATTTACTTAAAAAACTTACCTCACTGCCTGATCATACATGTTTATTTACTTCTGTTTCTGCTTCTGGTTTAAATAAAAATGCTTTGTGGCATGCTAGATTTAGGGCATCCCATGTTAGAGCTTTAAACTTAATGGTCCCAGGTGTTGTGTTAGATAATAATGATTGTGAAGCTCATATTTTAGGCAAGCATTCGAAGACTGTGTTTCGAAAATTCAATACTATCTATGAGCATTGTTTTGATTTAGTTCCCTCAAATTTTTGAACTGCTCCTTTCTTTTCTAGAGAGAATCATAAATATTTTATCACATTTATAGATGAGAAGTCTAAATACACCAGGATAACCTTGATCACATCTAAGGAAAGAGTGCTTGATGCATTTAAAAATTTTCAGAACTATGTGAATAACCATTTAAATGCCAAGATTAAATTTTTTAGATCAGATAATGGTAGAGACTACACGGGTCAAACATTCAAGCAACACCTATCTCATCATGGAATCCTTCATCAAACTAGCTGTCCCTATACCCCCTCAACAGAATGGTGTAGTTGAGAGAAAGAATATGCACCTTATGGAAGTTGCAAGGCCCATGATGTTTCAAGAAAATGTCCCTAAGAGGTTTTAGAGTGATGTTGTGGCTACTGCTTGTTATCTAATCAACGGGACTCCAAGCTAGGTCCTTGTTATGATCCAACCACCAGAAGAGTTCTAGTTTCTCGAGATGTCTAGTTTCTGGAGGAAAGGGGTTACTATGAAGAGAAGAATCAAGATTACTTAAGGGATCTAGCATCTGACAAAGCAACAAGCGTAAGGATTATTCTAAAGGGCTTGGGAATGTGACCCAGGATCAGAGGAATAGAGGAGGACAGAGTGTAACGCCCCGACCGCCCCTACCGGTGAGTCACCCATCCCTCTATCGGGCACGTGGGCCCCAACCCTGTCCGACAGTTGGTGCGTTAATTTTTCAAGGCTCGAAATCATTGTTTACTGATCCTGCAATCACCACCCGACCTTTTGCCGTGTTTTGGCCTCACTTGCACGGTATCGCGAATCACTTCCCGATAGGTCACCCATCCTTTCACTACTCCAGCCCAAGCACGCTTAACTCTGGAGTTCTAAATGGATGTGTGACGGAAAAGGTAAGTCAACTTTGGTGATATAGGTAGTCAAATCAATTCTCTTAAGCCTTTTCGCATATCACAACTCGGGATGTTACAATTCACCCCCTCTCAAAGAACGCAACATCCTTGTTGCGCCCCACGACATGTCTCAAGACGCCTCTCAGGTCAGAACTGAGACGGCTAACCAGCTCTGATACCACTTGTAACGCCCCGACCGCCCCTACCGGTGAGTCACCCATCCCTCTATCGGTCTCGTGGGCCCCACCTCTGTCCGACAGTCGGTGCGTTAATTTTTCCAAGGCTCGAAATCATTGTTTACTGACCATGCAATCACCACCCGACCTTTTCCCGTGTTTTGGCCTCACTCACACGGTATCGCGAATCACTTCCCGATAGGTCACCCATACTTTTACTACTCCAGCATAAGCACGCTTAACCCTGGAGTTCTAAACGGATGTGTGACGGAAATGGTAAGTCAACTTTGGTGATATAGGTAGTCAAATCAACTCTCTTAAGCCTTTTCGCATATCACAACTCGGGATGTTACACAGAGGCTCCTCAACATGAATATAATCAAGCACCCCACCGCGACCATGAGGGGGAGCTGATGAACCTGAAGCTAATAACCAAGAAGGAGAAATCTCAGGTGATCATGATCGAGACGTGGTACAAGAAAATCAAGAAGAAAAAGTTGTGAATGAGATGGATCAGGCAGAAGCAGAGTTTGAGGAAGATCAACCTGAGGCTGTTCAACCTCTAAGGACAGCCACAAGGATAAGGAATCCTCCATCTAACTGGGTGAATACCAGGGTGTATTAAAATGCCCAAGCAGTGAAGCTCTTGATCACGTTGTGTGTTCCTTTGCGCAATACCCTGAAGACCATTGTGCCTTTATGATCAGTTTGGATGAGAGCCAGTTAACAAGATCGTATGAAGATGCTATCCAAGATAAAGAATGGAGAGAATCAGTTGGTGCTGAGGCTAATGCAATGATCAAGAATAATACTTGGTATGAGATTGAACTTCCAAAAGATAAGAAGATTGTTTCCAACAGATGGATATTCACTATTAAATATCTTGCAAATGGGAAGATTGATAGGAAGAAGACCAGACTGGTGGCAAGGGGGTTTACTTAAACCAATGGAGAAGATTACATAGATACATTTTCTCCAGTCCTCAAGCTTCATACAATCACGATAGTGTTATCTCTTGCTATGAACCTTGAGTGGGGCCTTTGGCAAACGGATGTGAAGAATGTCTTCTTGAAAGGAGAACTTGAAGATGAAGTTTACATGCATCCTCCTCCTGGTCTTGAGAACTTGGTTGAGAGAGGGAATGTTCTAAGGTTGAAGAAGGCCATATATGGTCTCAAGCAGTCACCAAGCGCAAGGTACAACAAACTGAGCACAACTCTAAATGCGAGAGGCTTTAAGAAGTCTCAACTCAACCATACCCTCTTCACCTTTTCTACTCCCCCAGGTATTGTTGTTCTTCTTGTGTGTTTTGATTATATCATCATCACAGGAAGTGACAAGACTGGTATTTCAATCCACCAAGGAATTTCTTAAATCTGTCTTTGAAATTAGAGACTTGGGAGAGATGAAATAATTCCTTGGTTTTGAGATATGTAGATCCAAGGAAGGTTTTTTTTCTGTCCCAAAGAAAGTATACACTTGATATTTTGAAAGATTCAGGTAAACTTGGTGGAACGGCAGCCAAGACACCGTTGGACGATGGCAAGGTTCCATGTGAGGGGGGGGATTAAAGACATCCAACCATTTGAGGATGCCAAGCTTTATAGAAAGCTTGTTGGTAAGCTAATTGACTTAACTATTACACGACCTGATATATGTTTTGTTGTGAATCATGTGAGTCAACATATGCAAGTGCGAAAGGAGCATCATTGGGGCATGGTGAACCGGATTTTGATGTATCTGAATGGCTTTCCTGAACAACTAGTGTGGATGGGTGTAATAGAAGCACTGAATTGGTTGGATACTGTGATGCTGACTAAGCTGGAGATAGGGCTGATAGGATTTCAACCATTGGATATTGCATATTCATTGGTGGGAACTTGGTTACTTGGGAAAGCAAGAAGCGGAAGGTGGTATCTTGTTCCAGTGCAGAAGCTGAGTATAGAGCAATGCTGAAGCTAACGATTGAGCTAGTTTGGATAAAGGGCATTATAAAGCATTTGGAGATAGACCAGTCCACTCCCATGAGTATGCATTGTGACAATCAAGCAGCAATCCATATTGCCTCCAACTTGGTGTTCCATGAAAGAACCAAGCACATTGAAGTTGATTGCCACATGGTGAGGCGGATGATCGTCCAAGGAGTTATCTTGCCATGCTTTACAAAAGTGAAGATCAGTTTTCTGATGTGTTCACTAGGGCGCCTAGACAGAAGACCATTGAGTCCATCCATCACCGGTTAGGACTCATTGATCTTACTAGACACAGCTAATCCCCTTTGTCAAGAGGTCTTTATTCTCTTTCCCTCATCAAGGTTTTATCCTACTGGATTTTTCTTTGGTGAGGTTTCTAATGAGAAAGATCTCATGAAATCCAGGCTTTACCAGTTCCCTTGGTCAAGCTTGAGGGAGAGTGTTGAAATGAATAAGAAATGATGAGATAAGTACTTGATGAAGAAGTACAGTGTTCAAGAAGGTTGAAGAAATCAGAAGGAGTTGGATTGAGGGTGTATGTACAACCGTCCGTACACTTGGACATACGGTCCGTACAGCTTTGGGTCGACAAGAAGTAAATGGGTCGACCAAAGGTAAAAGAAGATTACTCGGGTGAAGTTAACTTTACCGCTTACCACTTTCTACCTTCTGTCTACATTCAGCGAACCAGAGGATATGGTAGGACGCATCTTGACAGACTGGCCCAGCTGGAAAGGAGAGCATATGGTCAAGATTGCAAAGCATCAAGCGTGCTAGCCACTCCGACCACTCATTTCAAATAGACGCTCCTCCTGGTCTTTGACTCCACATGTTTCTTCTTCGTGTATCTGTTAAGCTTATCCCTGCTTCCTCTATATATTTGTAATCTCATCTCATTAATGAATATTCCGGAAATGCAGTCTCCTTTTCTCGCAAGTGTTCTTGAGCTCCCAAAATGAGTTCTTGAACCAGTCGACCATTAGTCTCCAAATCTTTCTTAATATCTTATATTTTTCCTTAATCTCTTAAGTCTCTCTGTCTAAGCTCAGATTTTAGCTGTGCATGACTTGATGTGTCCAGTGGCCAGCAAACTTCAAAAAGCTGACTGTCAAGGAAATGCAGGGAAAGTGCAATGCAGGTTGTCGGCGTATTCAAACTCGTAGATCTCGCAGAGGATCGGGATAGGGATCCTGGATCTGATGCCTCAACTAAAGAATATCAATGTCCCCTCACCATCTTGACCCCACGTGGGTGTACCAAAACTTAACAATGGCCATGAATTGCCTAACCAGATAATGGTAGAGATCGTAGGACCTGGTAACCATCATTCCTAACCCCAACTTGCTGATCATATCCCTCAGATAAGCTAAAAAACCCAGACTCCTAACAATGTCCCAGTCAATGAAACGCGTAGTTTCAATGATGACATCGCCAAACGTTGTAATACATGGTGTCGTAGTCGTCCTTTTATCAGATATCTTCCTTTGGGTACATTCCCTACTTATTGCGGTGGCTCGAGGGTTGGGGTATTCCTCAAAGGTTTCGATAAGATCCCTTTTTTATGCAATAGCCAAGGGTCTCGACAATGGACAGGTGGTGGTGATCTGGACCTTCCAGCCTGGTCAAACCGTCTCTTTGTTCTTTGTCCATCCATCTGCATCATTAATAAGAAAAGAATTAGCATGTATAATCAACCAGCAACGAGCGTTGATATTTGGATTACAAGTGTCATCGATGGACAAAATTCTAGCAGATCGATCTACGATACCCAATCGACATCGATCGATGCTCGTTCGCGAGATTTGGAAAACAAAATCCATTCGAAGAGAATTTACAACATACCAATAATCATAAATAGATCCCGATAATCCTTATTCTACTATCCCATCACCATAACTCGTTTTTAGAACCCTAATTCATATCCTAAGAAGATTTCTTGCATGAACAATGGAACAATTTCTGAAAATAAGACATTTCGAGAACATACCATGTGGTTTGACTGAAAAAAATGTAAAAGATGGATATAGAATGAGAAATCAAAGGAGTTAGGGCTTGAAATCACTGAAATAGGTTGAGGTACCTGAGAGAAGGGATAGGTGGTGGTGCTCGGGTGTGTGAAGTGTTGAGTTATTATGGTGCGAGTATCGACACAGACCGTTGATCGACGCACCCGTTGTGTTGTTTATCGATGCCTTTTGTATAATTTTCTCTTTTTAAACTAAAACTTTTACTCTAATTAATAATCCTAAAATTTATCTTTAAAGCTATTGAAATAAATAAAATTACTTATTATATTATATATTATTGTTCTTATATATTTGTTTTATGGGGGTGGGTTGCCTCCCACACAGCGCTTGTTTAAGGTCATTAACTTGACAGAGCCTAAGATCAATTACGCGTTGGCATACGCAAACGTACAGTCTGCGAGCGCGTTATTTCCGCTTTTGCCCAGTAGTGCTTCACTCTTTGTCCATTTACTGTGAACTCTTTGCTTTTTGAGTTTATGAGTACGATAGCTCCATAAGGTGTGACTTCTTTGATGTTGAAGGGCCCTGACCAACGAGAATTTCCCAGGAAATAACGTTAAACGGGAGTTTTCATAAGTACCTGGTCAATAGGTTAGAACTGGCTTGACATGATTTTTTAATCCTGATAAGCTTTTGTTCTTTCCTTGTACAATTTTGAGTTCTCAAAAGCGTGATATCTGATCTCATCAAACTAGTTAAGTTGTATTAGCCTCCTTTCTGAAATTGGGTTTGCATCACAATTTATCATCTTTGACGCTCAAGCTGCTTTGTGTTGTAGTTCTAGGGGGAGATGACAAGCTTTCCCATAAAGTAAATGAAACGGGGTAGTTCCAAGTTGTGTTTTAAACACAGTCCGGCAAGCCCAAAGCGCGTCATCCAACCTTGTAGACAAATCCTTACGGGTCAATTCTACCATTTTTCTAAGATTTCTTTGATCTAGCTGTTAGAAACATCTATTTGTCCGCTGGTTTGAGGATGGTAAGGTGTAGGAAATCGGTGGTGGACTCTGTGTTTCTTGAGAAGTTTTTCAAATACTTTGTTGATAAAGTGGGTACCTCCGTAACTTATAACTAATCATGGGACTCCAAATCTACGAAAGATTATGTTTTTGAAAAGCTTAACGACTATAGAAGCATCGTTTTTCAGAGTTGCAACTTCAACCGATTTTGATAGATAGTCCACAACAATTAAAATGTATTTATTTCTGTTAGAAGAAGGAAAAGGAACCATAAAGTCTATACCCCAACAATCAAACACTTCTACTTCAAGTATGAAGTTTTGCTCCATTTCATGTCTTTGCGGATTTTTCCTCTTCTTTGGCAAGGGTTACACTGTGCTATGTATGTGTGAACTTCTTAAAACATAGTCGGCCACCAAAAGCTTTCCTGTAGAATCTTTGATACTATCTTGAAACTAGTGAAATGCCCAGCATAATCTGATCCATGACAGTGATGTAGAATATCTAGGACTTCAATTTCCGCAACATCATTTGTATATGCCGTCTGAACAATGTTTATAGAGATAAGGTTCGTCCCAGTAATATCTTCAGATTTCTCTTAGGAATTTCTTTTGATGATATCCTTTAAATACTTCTGGTTCTATGTCAGCCACAAGATATCCTTTAAATACTTCTGGTTCTATTTCAACTTAAACTTTGATCTACGGGTGAGGCTTGGTTGAATTGAAAGGGTGTACAAGCAACTTTGATTGTTATTTCGATTCTAACTCATTGGTTTCCGTGTCTATGTTTGTCTTGTCTATGGCATCGATTGAGGTTTCAATCTTCTTCAGATGCTAGGCGTAAATTTCAAATAAATGTGGAGTCTGCTTGGTAGACATTTTCGGTGGGCAGGAAATCGTTGACAGGAACGTCATCATCTACGCTGATTTTTAAAAGGTGATCTGCAACTCCGTTTTCCACTTCTTTCTTATCCTTGACTCCTATGTCAAATTCTTGTAAGAGTAGAATCCATCTTAAAAGTCACAGTTTAGAATCTTTCTTTTCCATTAAGTACTTCAAAGTAGTGTCGTCGGTGTGGACAACGACTTTTGAACCAAGTAGATAGGAACGCAATTTTTCAAAAGCAAACGCCACAGCCAATAACTCTTTCTCCGTTGTTGGATAATTCCTTTGTTCATCGTCTAGATTTCTACTAGCATAGTAGATGGCGTGTAGTTTTTGTCCTTTTTCTACTCAAGTACGGCACCTACTGCGAAATCACTGACGGTACACATTATACCAAAAGGCAAATCCAGTCTGGTTCTGGTACCATTAGGGCAGTATATAGGGCTGAATTGATTTCCTTGAAATCCTCTATACATTCGGGTGTGAAATCGAATTTGACTTATTTTCATATGAGGGGTGTAAGGGGTCTAGAGATTTGCGAAAATATTCAATGAATCTCCTATAGAATCCTTCGTGTCCTAAAAAACTTCGAACGTCTTTTACGTTTGTGGGCGGTGGCATACCTGCCATCACTTTGATTTTGGCATTATCCACCACTATACCGGCTGCTGAAACTTTGTGTCCTAAACCAATTCCGCTCACTACAAGAAAATGTGTAAATTACGACCACATTTTGCGCCTACGAAGGTAGTCGCAAAACATCGCGACTATTGATCGACTATTTTGAGACTGATTTGCGACAGAAACGTATCAGTCGGTAAACAGTCGGGAATTACAGACTAATGGCATCAGTCGTGTAATAGTCGTAGAATTACGACTGATAGACGATTGTTCTGCTGTCGGTACAATTCGGTCGCAAAACGGTTGGTAAACGTGCCGACTGAGTTGCGACTGATGATGGCGGTGATAATTCAGTCGTTATTGTGTCGCTTAAAACCGGTATAAACACGTGGGCAGCGTTTTAGAATTGTTGGACCTAATTTTTCTATTCAGTCGGGAATTAGTCGCCATGTAGTCAAGAGTTTTTTTATATAAACTGAAAATTTTCACCCATTCGTGCTCACAGTTCCAAACACCATACAACTCCCTTCTCACATTTCGAAATACCTTATCAAAAATAATAATAAAAAAATATTTTAAGTGATACAATGTCGGAAAATTACAATTTCTCTAATTTCCGAGAGTGGATGTACAAGAGGATCGACGAAGCAAGAAAATTCTCGGAAGAGTTCATAGCCGGCGTAGAGCAATTCATGGAATTTGCAAATAGCCAGCCTATAGCGCAGAGCAATGGGGGTAAGTTTTATATCCATGTAATATGGAAACATTTATGTAGTCGAGGGTTTATGCCGGACTATTATGTCTAGTATATGCATGGAGAAGAAATTGATATGGCATTAGGAACAAGTTATGTTGACCCGAAGCATTTAAGTGGTAGTGAAGAAATTGGTAATGAGATAGATATGTAGAGATGGTGAACGATGCTTTTCGTGATAATGTGAATTCTGATGCCTTTCGTGATAATGTGAATTCTGATAATTATCACCAGGATCGTAGTTAGGAGAATGTAGTTAACTGAATATCCAACCATTCAAATAAGTTCTAAGACTTGTTAGAAGGAGTAAAAAATCCTTTATACGATGGTTGTCGTGAAGGTCACTCGCAGTTATCTTTAGTTGCTCGAGTCTTGCAAAATAAGACAGATTATAATTGAGTGAAAAGTGTGTAGATTCAGTATGCCAAATGTTGAGTGACTATTTACCCGATGGAAACCTGGCAATTGAATCACATTACGAGACATAAAAGTTGATGCGCAATTTAGGTCTCCCATATTATACAATTAATGTTTGTATCAACAATTGTATGATATTTTGGCAAAAAGATGAAAGGTGGGAAAAGTGTCAGTTCTGGGTGTAGACAGATGGAAACATAGGGACAAACGACATAGAACCAAAGTACCATATAGCCGTATGTCGTATCTACCAATAGTTGATAGGTTGAAGAGAATGTATCAGAGCAAGAAGACTACAACGACAATGACATGGCACGCGGAGCACCAAGCCAAGGACAAAGAAATGTGTCATCCATATGATGCGACGAAGTGGAAACACTTTCAAGATACACATCCTCAGTTTTCCGAAGAACCTCGTAACGTTTATCTTGGATTGTGTACTGATGGATTCAATCCATTTTGGGATGTCTCATAATAATTCGTTGTGGCCAGTGATCTTGACTCCATACAATCTACTGTCGGGTTTGTGCATGAAAACAGAGTACCTGTTTTTTACAATTCTAAATTCAGGGCCAAATCATCCACGAGCTAGTTTGATATCTTCCTCAAACCTCTAATTGCGGAGTTAAAAGAATTGTGATCAACTAGCATTGAAGCATACGATGTGTCATTGAATCAAAACTTTAATCTAAAAATTGTCTTGTTGTGGACGATAAGTGACTTTCCAAAATATGGCATGCTATCAGGATGGACGACTCATGGTAAATTGGCATGTCCAAATTTTATGGAAGATATGAAGGCATTTTATCTGCCTAATGGAAGGAAGACATGTTGGTTTGACTGTCATAGAAGATTTCTTTCTCATAATCATCCACTAAGGAAGAATAGAAAGGACTTCTTGAAGGGAAAACACGCCTTAAAAGAAATTCCACCTGATTCTTTGACTGGTCAGCAATAAATATATAACGGTTAAATGGTGTTAATCCACCAAAACGTCAGTCTGCTGTGGAAACGGTCATGAAAAGAAGGAGCATGGATATGGGAAGTACCATAATTAGCACAAGGAAAGCATATCTTGGGAGTTGCCATACTGGAGGGACTTAATTCTTCTACACAATCTGGATGTGATGCATATAGAGAAGAATGTTCTTGACAACATCATGAATACTCTTATGAATGTGAAGGGTAAATCGAAAGACACAGTAAAGTTAAGATTGGATATAGCACAATTCTGTGATCGGCCACACTTACATGTTGATAATTATGGTCAAGCTTCATTTCCTCCCTACACATTGGATGAAGCTGGAAGAAAAAGTTTATTGGCATGTGTAAAAGATGATGTTAAATTCCCAGACGGTTATGCTGCAGACTTAGCTAGTTGTGTTGATACAGAGAACAACAAGTTTTCTGGGATGAAAAGTCATGACTGCCATGTATTTATGGAGCGGCTAGTTCAATTTATCTTTTCAGAAATCCTAGACCATAACTTCCATCTCGCGTTATAAGTGCTAAATTTTGTTATATATTATATATGAAATGATACAACTTCGTAAAGACATATATATGATTAATAAATTTTGAGTATTGTAGATGATGGATTATTTTTCCTTGACCTTTGCTCGAGAACTTTGCAGAAAGATCGTGTCCAAATGCTAAAAGAGAACATTACTTTGATCATCGGTAATCTAGAGAAGATATTTCCACCATCATTTTTTATGTAATGGAACACCTCCCAATACACCTGCCATACGAAGCTGAAGCTGAAGTAGGAGAACCTGTATAATATGGGTGGATGTATATTTTTGTAAGAAATTTCAAAAAGTTCAAAACAAACGCAAAAAACAAGAGATTTGCTGCCGGATCGATTGTTGAAGCATACATCAATCAGGAGATAGCTTACTTCTCTGAGGACTACTTTGCTGATCATATCCAAACAAAATCAAGGTAAACGCAATTATTAATTTCTAATGTCTATGCAAATTTTTTTAACTTATATGTAATGTGAATCGTTAATTTTGCAGATTAACAAGATTTGATAAAGGTGAAGTCCCGATATATCATGTCCCTAGAGTACCTGATATATTTACACATGTAGGTTGACCAAGGTGTGAAATGCAAGATATATGGCTTTCCGAGAAAGATTATAGTTGCGCATATTCATATGTTTTGCGAAATTGTCCTTATTTTGAACCACTTGAGAGGTATAATTAGTAATACACAACATTCGTTTTGATTTATCACATATAATTATCATACTAATTTGTGGTGGTGATCTAATATATATAGAATGTTTGAATATTATCTAACTGCAAAATACCAAGGCCTCTCCGATAAAGAACTCTTCACAGTGAGAGCTGACGAATATCAAATATTGGTAAAGGATTATGTATGTAATTGCAGCTATTTATATATGTACATTTTGTCTCTACAACTGTATATATGTTGATATTATATATATATATATATATATATATATATATATGCAGATTACTCACTGGAGAAACACACATGAGTTTCGTGTCTGGGTTAGAGATATTGCGAACGGACAAGTCAATAAGGCCAAAACCTGGCCGACCTATTTTACCAGAGGTTTTTTGTTTCATACACAAAAACATGGCGAGGGACGAAAGACTTGTAACTATGGTGATGCACCCCAGGACGTGGAACCAGCCCAGCATGGTGATCAGGACGATCAGATCAGTTCAACCGAGGTTTACCTGTCCAACCGTACCAGATCAGCGGACCGAGCCGTGTACAGAATCGACCCCCGTACATCCGGAAATGACCTAAGGCTGGAACCACGACCTAATGACAGAATTGACCATCCCAAAGCCAGTCTTTCCCGACCCATTCGAGATTCTAAGACCAACAGTCGATCCAGAACTCAAGATCAACGAGTGGAACCTGAGTTGGGACACAACACTTCACTTCTGGCCCGTTCGGTACGTACCGCATGTCCCGATGGTTGTGAACATGACCTTTCTGACTAGTTTGATGATTTCATGATGACTGATCATTCTAATGTCTCTAAAGCAAGGATACTTAAGCTCTCTGAAGATTTGGTTCGACTAAAGTTGCCATCCGTTCTTAAAAGTTCAACGATCACCCACACAGACAACCCACAATACGTCATGCTGCTTACCGCAGTACACCCATCTGGTTTGGAAGAACCTGGACAGTAGGCGAAGGGTCATTTGTTGACCAGGCTAGATTCAGATGAACCTGGACAGTATACCAAGGGTCATTTCGACCAGAACAAGAACCAAAGAGTCATTTGACCATTTTTAGTCTTTGTTGATTTTTCTATGTGTGTTTTTTCACAAAGTTCTTAGTCTTTTCATATGCCTTTGCTACTATAAATATATAATCCTTCTACAGAAATAGACCAATCAATTTTCTTCTTATATTTGAGTTCATTCTCTTTGTTCTTTGCTTAGAACATTTCTGTTTCTTGGTGAGGTTATCTCCAAGTAAACAAACCTTCGATCGTTGGACTTGTGCGTCACATCAAACAACGTCGAATCTCTGATAGTATCAAGAGACCTTCCGCACCTCTTGTGTCACCCTTCAAACCATCATTTCTCCCTTGTTGGTGAGTTCATATCCCTCAGACCGTTTGAGTGATCATGTCCAATCCTAGGACGTATTAAGTGGTATCAGAGCCACTCAATCGGTATCATCTATCCATTCTTCCCATCTTCCATTTAAATTTCTTCAAAAACTTGTTCTTATTTTTATCTTGAATCTGGTCCCCACATTACCATCCACTATATATATAAAAAAAGAGAGAAAAAAATGTCAAAAAAAAATGTCAAAAAAAAAATCGAAAAGTTTGATTGTGTTTTGGTGGTGGAAGAGAAAGCCTGCTGGCCGAGGAGAAATCCGGCCTTTGACGAGGTTAAAGCGAATTTCAAAACCCAAATTTCTTATCTTCCTATCTCATTTCATTGTTTTTTTGCTTCGAAAACCCATTGAGAAACTTGGTTTGTCTTTCTTAGAACTTTGAGAAGAAACTCTTGAGTGACCATCCAAATTCCGAGTGAAACACTTGAGTGGGGGAGATTAAATACCTGAGCGTGTGAGGAATATATTTAACTGTGCTAATATTTGGTGTTTAGCAATTTCAGGAACCATGGAGAGTGAAGATGAAGTAAACCGTCACAGAAATTCTGTAGCCGGCTTGTCCAACATGCAAATGAGAGCTTTAAATGATTGTTTTACTAACCTTTTGAACACAGGTTTAGAGCAGATCCATCAACGTCTTGATGAGATGCAGGTTCATCAAACAAATCAGTCCAGAACCGGGGCAAGAAGAGAACACCCAATACGGACCAACCGAACCGATGATGATGACGAGGAGGAGTTCCTTGATGATCGTTCCATCAACCAACCTAGGAGAGATCCACGACACTAAAACCTTGAATTAGGTGATGTTAATCCTCTTGCTAGGAGAACTGAACAAGTTGATGATGGTTTAGGTAGTTTGAAACTTAAGATTCCAACCTTTCAAGGCAAAAACAATCCTGATGCATTTTTAGAATGGGAAAGAAAAATTGAGCTCGTTTTTGACTGTCAAACTTTCTCTGAACTTAAAAAGGTTAGGTTGGCTGCAACTGAATTTACTGGCTATGCTATTAACTGGTATGATCAAGTGTTGACTCACAGGAGGAGAACATGTGGAAGACCTATAGTAGCCTCATGGGATTAGCTAACTACCTTGATAAGAAAAATATTTGTTCTGGAGCACTACCATCGTGACCTTCACCAAAGGCTTGGACGTTTGCTTCAAGGAACCAAATCAGTTGAGGATTACTTCCAGGAGATGGAAAAACTGATGATCAAAGCTGATGTGGATGAGACTTTGGAGGCTACTATGGCGAGATTCGTTGCTGGACTCAACCGTGACATTCAAGACCGAATAGAGCTTCAAGAGTACGAAAGTTTGGATCAGATGCTACACAAAGCTATCTTGATTGAGCAGCAAATCAAGAGGAAGGGCCTTTCCAAACCATCTTATGCTCCAAAACCAACCTTTGCTTCCAAACCAAACCACCAAGACAAGGGTAAGTCTCCAGCCACAACAAATACAGCTTTTAAGACTAATGTCCATGCTCGTGTTGATAGAGAAAAGACTGATGGACCTCCCAAACGAACAAGAGACATCCAGTGCTTTCGATGTCATGGTCTTTGGCAGTATTCTAACCATTTTCCAAACCAAAAGGTGATGATTTTCTTGGAGAATGGAGAAGTTGAGTCCGAGGACGACAAGGAGGATAAGTAAGATCTCGGTCCAGTCTATGATGAGGATGAAGAACCAGTTATTACCCACATCAAGGACCACTTTTGGTTCCTAGGAGACCCTTGGGCGATTCAGCCGGTCCAATCTTTGATGAGTACGAGCCCACGGACGATGATCTCGGACCAGTCTATGACCAACATCTTGGTCCGATCTTTGACGACTACCTGGACGAAGAATCAGTCCCGACCTTTGATGAGGAACCTGACCATCTCGATTATCCAGCTCACGGTCCATTACTTGTCACTAGTAGATCCTTGAGTGTGCAACCCAAAACCAATGAACGAGAACAAAGGGAGAATCTTATTCACTTTAGATATTTAATGTCAGATAAAGTTTGTTCTTTGATTATTGATGGTGGCAGTTGCACTAATGTTGCTAGTGATACTCTTGTTAAGAAACTTGGACTAGTGACCAGACCTCTCTCTCGACCTTTCCGTTTGGAATGGCTCAACGAGGCTGGTGAGAAACATGTGAAGGAACAAGTCACACTCCCTCTTACCATCGGACGATATGAGGACGAAGTCCTTTGCAATGTCCTTCCCATGGAGGCATGTCACATTATTTTGGGTCGACCATGGCAGTTCGACAAAAAGGCGGTACATGATGGATACACAAACCAGCACTCCTTTGATCATAAAGGGAAAAAGATCACACTGGTGCCCATGACTCCTTTGAAGGTCCACCAAGATCAGATCCAACTCAAGAAGGGTCGAGACAAGGAACTCAAACCGGATGAACCAGAGACATCTCGTAAGAATTCCAATTTCTTTATCAAAGAAATTCAGGTCAGAAACTCTCTTTACTCTCAAAAGCCATTTCTCTTGTTTGTTTACAAAGAATCTCTAATGGCTTTTTCTTCTAACTTTGAACCTGAAATATCCGAGTGATTTGATAGGTGTCTTGCAGGATTACTCTGATGTCTTTCCAGATGAGAACCCAAAAGGTTTGCCACCAATAAGAGGCATTGAACATCAGATTGACTTCATTTCGGGTGCACAGCTTCCAAACTGATCAGCATATCGAACCAATCCGGTGGAAACAAAGGAACTTCAGAAATAGATTGGAGAGCTTCTTGAGAAAGGCTACATCCGAGAAAGCCTTAGACCTTGTCCCGTACCTGTCCTCCTTGTGCCCAAAAAGGATTGATCTTGGCGGATGTGTGTGGACTGCCGTGCCATCAACAACATCACGGTAAAGTATAGAATCCAATCCCTAGGCTTGATGACATGCTTGATGAATTGCATGGTTCCTCTGTCTTCTCTAAGATAGATTTGAAAAGTGGCTATCACCAAATTCGCATGAAAGAAGGTGATGAATGGAAAACTGCATTCAAAACAAAACTAGGATTGTATGAATGGCTTGTCATGCCCTTTGGTCTCACTAATTCACATAGTATGGTCATTTTTCTGTTGTCTACTTTGACATACTTATCTACAGCAAGAGTCTTGATGATCATAAAAAGCATTTGAAATCTGTTCTAGAAATCCTTAGGATAGAACATGTGTTTGCTAATCTTGCTAAATGCTCTTTTGGGACAGATCACGTGGTCTTCTTAGTTTTTTTTGTAGTTGCAGATGGACTCAGAGTGGAAGAAGAGAAAATCAAAGCCATCCAAGATTGGCCTAGTCCAACAACCGTGGGTGAAGTGAGGAGCTTTCACGGACTTCCTGGGTTCTACCGACGGTTTGTCCCAAACTTCAGCACTATAGCAGCTCCACTCACAGAGGTAATCAAAAAGAATGTTGGGTTCAAGTGGGAACAAGCTCAAGAAGAGACATTTCAAAATCTCAAAGGGAAGTTAATTCAAGCTCCTTTACTTATGCTTCCTGATTTTTCTAAAATTTTTGAGATCGAATGTGATGCTTCGGGTGTTGGTATTGGTGCTGTCTTGATGCAGGACAGGAAATTCATTGCTTATTTCAGTGAGAAACTTGGAAGAGCCACACTCAACTATCCACTTACGACCAGGAGTTTTATGCTTTGGTGCGAGCTCTTCAGACTTGGCAACACTATCTCTGGCCAAAGGAGTTCCTGATCCACAGTGATCACCAATCATTGAGACACCTCAAGGGACAGGAAAGCTAAACAAAAGGCACGCACGTTGGGTCAAGTTCATTGAGACCTTTCCTTATGTGATCAAGTACAAACAAGGTAAGGAAAACGTGGTGGCTGATGCCTTGTATAGAAGGTACACTCTTCTCTCAACTCTAGAAACAAAGTTGCTTGGATTTGAATTTATCAAACATTTGAATGCAACTGATCCGAATTTCAAAGCGGTTGTTAAAAAATGTTCCAAGACCGCTTATGGGAAGTACTATCAAGTGTATGATTTCCTATTCTATGATAACCGCTTGTGTGTACCCCAATTTTCTTTGAGTGAGTTGTTTATCAGGGAATCACGTGGAGGAGGTCTTATGGGACATTTCGGAATCAAGAAGACATACAAGGTGTATGAGCATTTTTATTGGCCAAGCTTGATGAAGGATGTAGAGAGGATTTGCAACCAATGTGTGGTTTGCAAGAAAGCCAAATCCAAAGTGCAAAACCAATGTTTGTATTCAGCTCTACCCATTCCATCTCATCCTTGGGTCGATATATCTATGGATTTTGTTCTTAGATTGCCTAGAACTAAGTCTGGTCGAGATTCTATCTTTGTGGTGGTTGATAGGTTTTCGAAAATTTCTCATTTCATACCTTGTCATAAAACTGATGATACCGTGCATGTTGCTGAGTTGTGCTTTAGAGATATTGTTAGGCTGCATGGAATGCCTAGAACCATTGTTTCAAAATGGAGATGCTAAGTTCCTTAGCTATTTTTGGAAGACTTTGTGGTCCAATGGCTTTTGTTTTCCACCACTTGTCATCCTCAAACTGATTGGTCAAACTGAGGTTGTAAACCGGACCTTATCTGCTTTGCTTAGTTTGTTGATTAGAAAGAATTATAGACTTTGGGAAGAATGTTTGCCTCATTTCGAGTTTGCATACTACCATTCTGTGCATTCTGCTACTAAGTTTTCTCCGTTTGAGATTGTTTATGGCTTCAACCCTATGTCTCCACTTGATCTTTTGCCTTTGCCTTTGAGTGAAAGAATTAGTACAGATGGGAAAAAGAAGGCTGAGACCATTCGGAAGTTGCATGAGAAGGTTCGAGCCAACATTGAAGCCAAGACAAAGATTTATGAGAGAAAGGAAAATAAGAAATGGACCAAGGTCAATTTAAGGAAGGAGACCTTGTGTGGGTTCACTTGAGAAAGGACCGATTCTCTGAAGAAAGAAAGTCTAAACTCATGCCTAGAGTTGATGGTACCTTTCAGATCATTAAGAAAATCTATGACAATGCTTATCAGCTTGATCTTCAAGGTAAGTATGATATTTTTTCAAGTTTTAATGTTTCTGATTTATCTCTTTTCCGTGCAGATGATCCAGATTTGTGGACAAATCCTTTTGAAGAGGAAGGGAATGATCCACCCCAGGACGTGGAACCAGCCCAGCATGGTGAACAGGACGATCAGATCACTTCAACCAAGGTTCACCTGTCCAACCGTACCAGATCAACGGACCGAGCCGTGTACAGAATCGACCCGCGTACATCTGGAAATGACCTAAGGCTGGAACCACGACCTAATGACAGAGTTGACCATCCCACAGCCAGTCTTTCCCGACCCATTCGACATTCTAAGACCAATAGTCGAGCCAGCACTCAAGATCAACGAGTGGAACCTGGGTTAGGACACAACACTTCACTTCTGGCCCGTTTAGTCGTGAACATGACCTTTCTGACCAGTTTGATGATTTCATGATGATTGATCATTCTGATGTCTCTAAAGCAAGAATACTTAAGCTCTCTGGAGATTTGGTTCGACTAAAGTTCCCATCCGTTCTTGAAAGTTCAATGATCACCCACACAGACAGCCCACAATACGTCCTGCTCCTTACTGCAGTACACCCATCCGGTTCGGACGAACCTGGACAGTAAGCGAAGGGTCATTTGTTGACCAGGCTAGATTCAGATGAACCTGGACAGTAGACCAAGGGTCATTTCGACCAGAACAAGAACCAAAGAGTCATTTGACCATTTTTAGTCTTTGTTGATTTTTCTATGTGTGTTTTTCCACAAAATTCTAAGTCTTTTCATATGCCTTTGCTACTGTAAAATATGTAATCCTTCTACAGCAATAGACCAATCAATTTTCTTCTTATATTTGAGTTCATTATCTTTGTTCTTTGCTTAGAACATTTCTGTTTCTTGGTGAGGTTATCTCCGAGTAAACAAACCTTTGATCGTTGGACTTGTTCGTCACATCAAGCAATATCGAATCTCTGGTAGTATCAAGAGACCTTCAGCACCTCTTGTGTCACCCTTCAAACCATCAGTTCTCCCTTGTTGGCGAGTTCATATCCCTCAGACCGTTTGAATGATCATGTCCAATCCTACGACGTATCAAGTGGTATCAGAGCCACTCAATCGGTATCATCTATCCATTCTTCTCATCTCCCATTTAAATTTTTTCAAACACTTCTTCTTCTTTCTATCTTGAATCTGGCCCCTCATTACCATCCACTATATATAAAAAAACAGATCAAAAGAAAAGAGAGAAAAAAAAAGTAAAAAAAATTAGAAAAGTTTGATTGTGTTTTTGTGGTGGAAGAGAAAGCCTTCTGCCCGAGGAGAAATCCGGCCTTTGAGGAGGTTAAAGCGGATTCCAAAACCAAAATTTCTTATTTTCCTATCTCATTTCATTGTTTGTTTGCTTCGAAAACCCATTGGGAATTTTGGTTTGTCTTTCTTAGAGCTTTGAGAAGAAACTCTTAAGTGACCATCCAAATTCCGAGTGAAACACTTGAGTGGGGGAGATTAAACACCTGAGCGTGTGAGGAATATATTTAACTGTGCTAATATTTTCTGTTTAGCAATTTCAGGAACCATGGAGAGTGAAGATGAAAGAAACCGTCCCGAAAATTCTGTAGCCGGCTTGTCCAACTTGCAAATGAGAGCTTTAAATGATTCTTTTACTAACCTTTTGAACACATGTTTAGCATCCTCTTGTGTTCGATAGATGATTTCGATATGTCATCCAGGTTTATCCTATGCATACATAAGTCTAGTGAAATTCCTGGGATGTCATTGAGAGAGTATCCAATAGCCTTGCAATATTTCCTCAGCTTACTCAGCAATAAGGTGAGTTCCCTACCACTCAAGTTGGTGTTGACAATAACAAGATAAGAATTATCATAGAGGAACCCATACTTAAGTCCAGCTGGAAGTTGTTTAAGCTCGACTTTTGGGTTTTTTTTCTAAAGTCCAGTCATCATATGTGCAATGGTGTCGATCGATGGTCGCCTATGGGTATTGATTGATAGTTGACGAGCAATCGTTATAATTAATGTTGACATTAATTACCTCTTTGATTGCGTTTATTAATCTCACCACATTCATCTGATCGGTCATTAAATGTGAAAATGTTTCCTTCAGGGCCTGTAAGAACTATGCATGAGGTGTTATCAGATCACATCTCCATAAACGACTCGTCGGCTATTTCAGATAGGTGATTTGTATGGAAGGCATGACCGTCGATCAAAGGTTTCTTGATTATTTTCTCCATGTCAAAAATTATTGGTAGATTTAGTATGTTTGGACCTATACGCCCTTCTCTGACATCAATGATTGTTCCGGCTGTGGCCAGGAATGGTTGACCTAGTATAAGGGGGTCTTTTCGTTTTTGTCTGTATTTTAACACTATAATGTCTATAGGTATATGACACACATTTATTCGTATAAGCACGTCTTCAAGGATACCTTCCAGAGTCCTATTGGATCTATTAGCTAAAATGAGGGTTATCCTTGTGGGTTTGAACTTATTGAACCCGAGGGCAATTGCTAAAAAATAAGGCATTAGATTTACACTAGAGCCTAAGTCACAAAGAGATCTCTGGAATCTTTCATTGTGGATGTTCCAATCTAGAACAAAACTGCCAGGGTCCGGGAGTTTATTCGCAGTTTCTCCTTGGATAACAGAACTTAGTTTCTTAAAAACCTTCATGACGCTGTGCTCATTTGTTTGAAAACCTAACGACATCGCATCTTTTACATACTTTTTTTGGCGGCGATATATTCATGGCATCGCTAAGTGGCATTTTGATGATTACCTTATCTAATGCTTTCTTGTATATGGCTCTGTCTAATTCTCTCTTCGCTTTCATTTTATTTGGGGGAAAAGGGGTTATAGCCTGGTAGAATCTAGTTTTCGCTGGTTTAGTAGATTTTGACAATTCTGGATCAGAAGGGCTGGATCATCGATCGACAATCCGAATAAGATATTGATCGATGTACTTATCAGTTCGCAATTCGGTCTCATTATCGCTTACGTTGACTGGTGATTATTCTAATCCTTCAGCTTCGTGAGATTCTCTGCTTGCGTGACTTCCATGAATTCATCCATTGTAATGCCTTCCATCGTCCTTGGATTAAGTTTTTTTCGCTTCTCAACATAATGGCGCTGGTTTGGCGTCTAGGGTTAGTGTTAGTCCTTCCATGTAGAAACCCGTCTTCTCTCCTTATAGATGCAACATTGTGCACAAATTGGATGTCAATCCTCTTGATTTGTTCACTCAGGGCTTCGAATTTCTCCATTAGTTCTGGTTGTAGTAAATCTAATTTCTTGTCGACATCAGTGTCTAGCTTACTATTTCCTGTAAAAACTAGATTCCTTTTCAACTTCGTACTAATTTCTTGTGTCTTTATAGTTAAGTTGTAGTTGCTAGTGAAGCTACTACTATTAAGTACGAATAGCCATTCCTCGAAGCTGTGTTGTAATCACCATATGTGTGGTAGTTGTCGATCGGTTCTAGAGTGTGAGAGTCAATCGATAACAAAGGGTGGGTGTCGACCGATTGCTGAACTGCAAGCGTGTCGATTTATAGTCTGGACTGGGTGTTAATCGATGCACCATCTTCCGTCTTTTCATTGAAGTCATAATCGCAGAAACATGTGGCAACAAGTTCCACATTATCACACAATTTCGTTAGGGAAGGTTTATTCTTATAAATTTCATCGTAAAGATTATGATCAATCAAGGAAAGGCACAACCTGTTTGCCCTCATGTCGCAGAAAGCTCCCACGGTAGCCATGAAAGCTCTTCCAAGTAACAAGGAAGAATTCCAATTTTTCTGAATATCCATCACATGGAAGTGTATCGGGATTAAGACATCCTGAATTTGCAGTGGGACATCTCTAAAATACCTCCTTAAACCACTCTGGAGCAATCCACAAATATGAAAGAATCGCTGGAAGGCTCCACTTTCAGGTTCAACTTTTCTGCCATATCTTTTGGTATGATGCTCACCGATGATCCAGTATCACAGAGGGCGTTGGGAAACTTGTGGCTTTTGATCAAACATGGCACCACAAATTTTCCAGGATCTCTTTTCTTCTCTAGAATAATCCTCTGTTTCTTCCTGGGATGATCCTTGGCAGTTTTATCAACCATCATAGGCTCTGATGCACCCATCTTCTGCTTCGGAGTTGTCATATTCGCGATTTTTGGAAAAGGAACTCGTTTTGCTGCTCGGAACCGTCGATCGATTCTATGATCGAAGCGTCCAACGATGTTCGAAGATTTTCCCGATTCTACTAACTCCACAGGCACCATCGATCAATTCCCAGTGACCATTGTCGATCGATGTCCGTGTGAATTGTCAGGCAAACTAAATTTTTCTACACGGAATCCTCCCTCTTGTAGCCTTTCTCTCTTCACCTCTACCCAATAAATCATCCTCAATCAGTGCATTGAGCTGGTGCACCTGTTCAGATTCTATTTTCTCCTCAATCCTTTGACTTGCTGCATTACGCAGATGACCGTCTAGGTCATGCAGGTTTCCATTCTCATCCCTAGACAGTATAATAGTCGCAACCATCTGAACTCGTCTGCTTCTGTTGATCGATGCAGGTAAGATGCTATTGATCGTCGCTATGTGATCACTGTCAGTCGAGTCTCGAGTTCTGATGTCGGTCGATGTCGGTCGACGCGATTTTGTTGTTGTCGATTGATGCTTGTCGTCTCTCTTTGCGAATCGTACGTTCGAGTCTATTTGGGTCAGAGAATAGTAGTTCTTGTCTTTTATTTCTCCTGCGGTGTCTTTTCATGCACCTGAAAAACAAGGAAAAGAAAAAAATTATTAACTTGAAAGTAGAAACAAACCTAGACTAAATCCAAGAAATTAAATCTAATGGCGATAAATGTTCCCCGGCAATGGCGCCAAATTTGACATGCATTTTTTTATTGTTCTAGAAGGGTATAAATATCCTAAACAAATCACTATCAAATTAACCCTAGTCTTAACACACAAATACTACTCTTGCCAAAAGAGATCAGGTGTAGTACTAAGGGATCAAATCCACAGAGAGCAATGGCACACAATAGATTTCTTATTTCTAAAGATTAAGCTAGGTGAATATATATACTGGTGGCAAACAATCAGTTAAGAAAATATTTCTTATCAAGAAGTAGAGATGCAATATGTAAATATGCTAATAATGCAAATACAAAAATAATGCAAATTAGAAAATATTCTAATAAACTAACTTGATGCAAATGTGAATCTGCTAGATCTAGGATTTCAAACCTAATGGATTATAGTGGATAAGAAGCACATATATGTAAATATACTAGAACTCAAATATTAACTATTCTGACCCTTTTAACTCTAACTCTCGTATGCGAGCAAAAGGAAAGACCATCGATCGACGGCTATGGTCTAATGTCGATCAACGGTGAAATCAGAAGGAAGTGTGAACGAGATTTGATAAGTCCACCAGACTTATTAGCCCAACTCTTGCATATGCCTAACAGCATATTTCAATGAAGTATATTCTGGCACAGAATCTACTCTCGTAGGCGTCTATGTCCTACTTTCGAGATCCTAGTTAGCTACTCTAGAATGCAAGCATTATGCACAACTCAATTGATAGATATTAACATAACTAGAAATCCTATTTTTGGGCTAATCCATGATTTCTATCATTCAACCCTAAATCTTGATGATGACTACTCAGACATAATCAAAGAAAGAACAATAGTCTGAATATAATGCATAGATAAAATACAGGGGTTTTAATACAAATTTCCCTAAGGAGTTATGAATCTTCTCCCCTAAAAACCTAGAACTATAAAGCTTTGTAAGTTGTGTCAAGCGTTTCCTACGCTTGTACTTGCACACTCTCCATGCTCTCAATACATAAGCATAAATATAAAAACTCTAAAACCTACGTCAAAACTCGTCCCGGGCATTCTTGTCTTTTGTCTTCTAAACTTGGGCTTTTCAATCGGTTTTCTGTGAGTTGGGCGTTGATCGATGGCAAGTGTGCAACATCAATCGACCTTGGTCTTTCATCATCGGTTGACTCCAAGGTTGTGTCATCGATCGACGACAGTCTTAAACTTTGACTCCTCAAATAGTCAACCACAAATTCTTCTCCTCTAAATGCTCCAAAAGCTGAAGTATCTCCATTTATCTCCAAAACGTTCATGGATCTGTAAATACTCTTAAACATATCCTAGACACACATAATATACCCTAAATAGAGCCTAGAACATGGCCTATATCTGATAATAAATAGGCTATATCATCGAGGATTCCTTGAATCAGAACACTACGTGATGATGGTGTCCGAAGAAGTGAGCGAAACTATTCAAGGAAGAACTCCAGTTAAAATCCGTGATCTCGGTAGTTTAGTTCTGGTCTGCACTATTAGCGATGAGATATTCCAAAGATCCCTTTGCGATTTAGGCTCTAGTGTAAACTTGATGCCTTATTCAGTTGCAGTCACCCTCGGGCTAACATCGTTTCAACCTACCAGGGTCACTCTCGTTTTAGTTGATAGATCCACTAGAATTCCGGAAGGTATGCTTGAGGATGTGCCCATACGCATTCATGACTGCGATATAGCTGCAGATTTCATAGCGCTTAAATACGAGTAAGAACCCAAAAACTCGATTAATTTAGGGAGACTTTTCCTAGCCACTGCCAGAGCAATTATTGTTGTCAGAGAAGGGTTTATATGCCTGAACATCGGGAATATACCGATGGTCTTTGACATGGAACAAATAATAAAACAGCCTCTGATCGATGGTCAAACCTCCCATACTTATTATCTCTCCGACCTAGCAGGAGAATAATTCATGGTTATCAAGCTGTATAATAATTGAATGCTGCCACACGAAAAGATCATTTCCTTTTACCCTTTATCGATCATATGTTAGAAAGGCTTGCAAGCCATGAATACTACTGTTCTCTCGACAGGTATTTAGGATTTTTCCAAATTCCCATATATCCAGATGATCGAGAAAAGACCACCTTCACTTGTCCCTATGGAACGTTCGCATATTGCAGGATGCCATTCGGCCTTTGTAACACCCCTTTGACTTTCCAGTGATGCATGATGTCGATATTCACAGATATGATCGAGGATTTCATGGAAGATTTCTCATGAGAGATTAGGAGAGTGAGATAGAGAAGTGTAGATGAGATGAATCATGTGTGATTGAGGTTCGGAGAGTAATACAAAGTGCGGTGTGTGTGTGTTGTGAGATGACTAAAAACAAAGTTGGAGGAAATGAATTCTGAAAACAGGAAAAAAGAGATTTGTGAAAAGAGATTTGTCGATGATGGAATAAAAGATGAAAGAGATGGAGAGAAAGAGATCTCTGGAGAGAGACATCTCCTCCAGTGCCCCCAAATGTCAAAAGGCAATCTTCTAAGGACACAGATTTAAACAGAAAATTAATTGAATTAATTTAAATCCAAATAATAAGAAAATGACGTAAACATGTAAAAAGTTGAGATAATTACAACTTGTACCTAGGTCTAATCCATCCCAATCGAATCCTCGTCAGATCTTTTGGCAAAGAAATGAAATCGTAATTGTCGAACCATCTAACCACTCTAACCAACATATAACCATTCTAACCAATTCCTCCAAACCAATTATCTCGGTTTTAGCAAACCTCACCCATCAAAATCGAAATTAAAAAATTCCCTCATCAAACCCTAGTTCCCAAAATCAAAATCGATCTCAACTCAAACCACGACACATCCTTCGCATCTCAGGAAACGTAGTTCATCGAATTGAGAATTCCGAGCCTACGATACAACAGAGAGGATCAATATCTTCCAAAGATGGTGGAAACGAGGCGGGGCAATAGAAAGAAGAATCCAATGCAAGGAGAAGAGAAGAAGGCGAAGTCTGTGAAAGTGAAGTTTGTAAGAACGGCCTGTTCGCCCTCATCAATGGTTCTGGAGAATACAACGACAACATAAAAGAAGACGAAAGAGAAGACAACAGAGAAAACGACTGATGTATCGGAGCCGATAAACTTTCTTGTCGATGCTATGGCAGAGGTTGAAACAACAAACGGCTCTAAACTGAGAAAATATGTTCCTGAGGTTCCTCCCACTCCTTAGATG
The DNA here is from genome assembly GCA_905132765.1 of Moricandia arvensis. NCBI lineage: Eukaryota > Viridiplantae > Streptophyta > Magnoliopsida > Brassicales > Brassicaceae > Moricandia > Moricandia arvensis. The sequence goes on from CAJHQP010002240.1 coordinate 67,779, forward strand.
AGTCGGAGTGGAGAATCAGAAGACGAAGAAGCAGACAAGGAGACTACCTCTAATAAAGACAATGAAGGGAGGAGAGAGAATCTGATGAAGACAATGTAGAGGAGCATAATGGCTCTAATGAAGAGGAACCTGGTGATGGTGATAAGTCGGGTGATGACTTTGGTGATAAATCTGCTGGTGATAAATCTGCTGGTGATAAGTCGGGTTATGATCCTGGTGATAAATCTGCTGGTGATGATGAACGTGGTGTGGGAGAAGAGTTCCCAAGGCCAGCGGAAGAGGTAACAAATGAGCAAATATGAATTTGATATGTTGTTTTGTATTTTGTAGAACTATGGAATAGGCAGTAACATAGGATAACTAGACAATACTAGGAAAACGTGGTGAAACAATGAGGTTATTCTATAAAACTAGGAAAACATTGGATAAGTAGATAATACTAGGAAAACATGGTAAAACAATAAGATTCTTCTATTAAACTAGGAAAACATTGGATAAATAGATAATAATTGGAAATTTAAAAAGAAAATATATATATACAGCTTTGTAATACTATTGATATAACTTGGTTATAAATGAATGTTACTTGCATGTTTTTGGTGGAACCGAAGGAACCGAGGCAATCAAACTGGCTAGAATGTTCTTCTATGAGCCGGAGTATGAGAAACAAATTAAGCTAGGGACAAGGTGTTTCATAGCATGGGCTATTAAGACGTTTAAGAACTGAAACCAAAGCTCAGTAACATTGAGAGGAAGTGGTTTGAGGATCATCCTCATGATCCTCAATTCAGGCATTTTTTCCACATGAAAAGCGAGAGTTATCACAAGATTCAGGAATGTGGATGCTTTTACTGTGGACTTGCGATATCATGAGACAGAAAGAAGTGTGGTTCATTGTAAATGGTCTTCCTATCCGTTACGGCTTGAGGGAACATGCATTGCTATCGAGACTAAACTGTTGCAACTACCCTCTCGGCTACAAGGAACATGGTAGAACAAAGTTCGTGGAGAGGCATTTCAAGGAGGGTGAATTAATAAGGTTGGAGGATGTGAAAGCAAAGCTGGTGGAAATGGGACCCCATAAAGACAGGCTAAAGATGGTGGTTCTATACTTCTTAGGAAGTTTGGTTTGCGCGCAAACGAAGGTTGCAACAGGCGCACATAATGTATTGGAATTTTTTCAAAGAGCCGTGGATGATCTTGACTTCTGCAGGACCTTTCCATAGGGTAAGTTCTCCTAAGATTACATGTTGAAGGAGATCTCTCACACCATGGATCATTTTGGAGGGTTGGTGAAAGAGAAGACACTATGGCCTCTTCTAGGTTTCTGTGTTCCACTGGAGGTATGTAAAAGAAGTATATGATTATAGCAATTGTATACCACGGATGCTAATTCCGATAAATGTTGTGTTTTGTAGATTCTTGCATTCAAAGCAACTCCTAAGTTGGGGAAGGCGTACAGAGAACCTATTGATGGAGCTGATGCAAACTGTCCGAGGATGTGCAGGTGGTCATTCAAAGCCACTGGAATGAGAGGGGTGCCGTTATCAGAAATATATAAGGAACTGGGTAACGAAACTGTAAGTGTTCTCTTTATTTTGGGTTTGTGTTTAAGTGCTTCCAGTAAAGGCTTAAAGATGGCCGGTCATGATGGGAATCGACAGCCATGGAGCCGTTCTGATCTTGGCATGGTCTGTGCATGAGGAACGATCATGGCTTCTGGTTACAGGAAGAGAGAATGAGGCTATTCTGATCGGAACAAGGAGAGTGAGAGCCGTATGGACGATCCAAATCTTGTAGGGTGGACTGCGGGTCATTCTGGCTTGACTGCGACTGGTGTACTAATGGAACACATTGAATTTGGTGGATCGACGGTTATGTCTGATAAGGGTTCGATCGCAGATCATGGGAAGACTAGATCGGCATAGTCTATGCAAGGAGAAGACACGTACTGATGGTATGTGATAGATCAGGGCCGTGATTCAGTTGGCGGTTAGGACTGGTATGGAGTAGTCTGGATCGCTTTTGGGCGTGTTACTGGTGAGCGATGGGGGATAGGAGGAAGTACTGGTCTTGTGGACTGAACAGCGATAGGTTCTTGTTCGGACTGGATGTTTTCCGGATGTATAAGGGTTGATCGAGATCAACAAACTGATCGGATCGAATGAGAGATTGGTGGACAGGATAAACCGAGTTTGAGCCGATGGATTGCTTTCGGTAAGGCGATCAATCCGGATGTAAGCGATTGAGAACTGTGGAACTGATGATCGAGAGGGATCATGGATACTGGTTTCTGGTGTGATCTGTACGACCTGCTCACAAGGACTGATAAGAATGGCTAGACTACGAGAGAAGCATTAAGGGTCGGCTATGTATGAGCGGCTGTCTGGTAAGAGTATTGGAAGGGGCCTTGGTTGAAGAACAGAGGACCTGCTGGTTAGAGCCGAGGGAGACTGAGTCTGAGTTTGGTTCATGGATAGACCAGTGTTGCACTGACTAATCAAAGGTGATCAGTGACTGTTTGTTTGAGGGCCGACGGCCGAGGTACTGTCTGGCTGATCAGGATGGATCAGTATCTTTTTGTGGGACGTTGAGCTGAGCTAGTGTCTTGATTGTACTGGATGGCTCAATTGGGACTGAGCGGTCTCTTCTTGCTACTTGGTCACGTGGGGATGGTTGGTTGAGTGACTAAGGCACAAGGGGATTCGGTTAAGTGTCTGGAAGAGCTGACTGTATAAAGATGAGACTGTATGGAGGCAGCATGGAATCATGACGTTATCAGGGATCGACAACACGGATGGAGTATATGGATGGACGAGCAGTCAATCAAGCACTGATGAGGTAAGTTTAGGGAAAGTTTCTGCAAAGAACCATTTTGGTCATGGAAGGCGACCCACGGACGTACCGGCAGTAAAGAAATCCGGGTCGGGGTCTAACACATCTCCTCCAGTGCCCCCAAATGTCAAAAGGCAATCTTCTAAGGACACATAATTAAACAAAAAAATAATTGAATTATTTTTAATCCAGATAATAAGAAAATGATGTAAAACCTGTAAAAAGTTGAGATAATTACAACTTGTACTTGGATCAAATCCATCCCAATCGGATCCTCGTCGAATCTTTTGGCAAAGCAATGAAATCAAAATTGTTGATTCACCTAACCACTATAACCAACATCTAACGATTCTAACCAATTCCTCCAAACCAAATCTGTCGATTTTAGCAAACCTCACCCATCAAATCGAAATAAAACAATTCCCTCATAAAAATCTAGTTCCCAAAATTAAAATCGATCTCAACTCAAACCACGACACATCCTTCTCAACTCAAGAATCGTAGTTCGTCAGAGTGAGAATTCTGAGCCTACGATACAACAGAGAGGATCGATATCTTCTAAAGATGGTGGAAAAGAGGCGGGGCAAGAGGAAGAAGAATCCAACGCAAGGAGAAGAGAAGAAGGTGAAGTCTATGAAAGTGAAGTTTGTAAGAACGGCCTGTTCGCCCTCATCAACGGTTCTGGAGAATACAACGGCAACCATAAAGAAGACGACAGAGAAGACAACAGAGAAAATGACCGATGTATCGGAGCCGATAAATGTTTGTCGATGATGTGGCAGCGGTTGAAACAATAGACGGCTCTGAACTGAGAAAATCTGTTCCTGAGGTTCCTCCCGTTCCTTCGATGAGTCGGAGTGGAGAATCAGAAGAAAGAAGCAGACAACGAGACTACCTCTGATAAAGACAACGAAGGGGAGGAGAGAGCCTCTGATGAAGACAATGTAGATGACCATGATGGCTTCAATGAAGAGGAATCTGGTGATGGTGATAAGTTGGGTGATGAGTCTGGTGATAAATCTTCTGGTGATGATGAAGGTGGTGTGGGAGAAGAGGTCATAAGGCCAGCGGAAGAGGTAACAAATGAGCAAATATGAATTTGTTATGTATTTTTGTATTTTGTAGAACAATGAAATAGGCAGTAACATAGGATAACTAGATAATACTAGGAAAACATGGTGAAACAATGAGGTTATTCTATAAAACTGGGAAAACATTGGATAAGTAAATAATACTAGGAAAACATGGTAAAACAATGAGATTATTCTATTAAACTAAGAAAGCATTGGATAATTAGATAATACTTGAAATTTTGAAGAAAAAAAATATATACAGCTTTGTAATACTATTGCTATAACTTGGTTATAAATGAATGTTATTTGCACTTTTTTTGTCGAACCGAAGGAACCGAGACAATCAAACCAGCTAGAATGTTCTTCTATGAGTCAGAGTATAAGAAAAAAATTAAGCTAGGGACAAGGTTTTTCATAGAAGGGGCTATTAAGGAGTTTAAGAAACTGAAACCAAAGCTCAATAACGTTGAGAGGAACTGGTTTGAGTCCTCAATTCAGGCATTTTTTCCACATGAAAAACGAGAGTTATCACAAGGTTCAGGGAATGTGGATGCTTTTACTGCGGACTTGCGATATCACAAGAATAAATAAGTGTGCTTCATTGTAAACGGTGTTTGATGCGCCCTTGGATAGCACACTGGACAAAACAGACATGCATGGCTTGATCATGGGAAGCAATAAAGATATATGTTCATTTTTGACACATATCTTCCAAACCACGTGTACTTTACGCATGAAATCACTTGGACAATGTTCTCAACTAAATTATGGATCTCCTTGAAGAAGAATCAGATCAAACGGAGTTCAGATGTGGGAGTTATGCCATTTACAAACCAGGTGATCTTCAGTTCTCGCGAATTCAGACATGTGCGCATTCAGGTGAGCTGGACCGACACTGCCTTGGAGCTGGATGAGCTAATTGAGACTATCACGGATGAGCTGAATACTCAAGTGAGCTGGACTGACACTATCCTAGACGAGTTCAGCTGGATTGACACTCATTTGGACGAGCTGAGCGAGCTAGTTCGATCTTCTGAGCTGGTTCGACCACCCAAGAAAGGGAAAATGGCTAACCTTATTTCTGATGGACCAACGACCAATTCAATCATGCCACAGGATATTATTTTATGATTTAAATGCCAAAAAAACATTGGACTTGATGGTTTTCGAAAATATTCAAAAACAGACTTGTTTGGGCCAGATGGAGAAACTGATAAAATATTGTTTTAAGGGAAAAGATGGATTTTGACCAGGCTTCAGAGGGACATGTCTTGGCCCATATCAGAAGCATATTATTCACTTTTCAAGGTCTTGGTCGTGGCTATATCAAGAGGCAGTCAAGTTTTAGTCAAAGACTTTATTTAGTCAAGTCTTTGTTTCTATTTTCTATGCCTTGTTTTTAGCACATTCTTTTTTGGATTTCTACAACTTGTAATCCAATAATAGGGCCTAAGATTCACGAAATAAATCATTGAATTTCCCCTTTTATTTGAGTTTCTCTCTTTGTTGTTTGTTTAGAATACTTGTTTCTTGTTGAGTTTCCTCCAAGTAAACATTTTCTATTTCATTGGACTTGTGCGTCATATCAAGCAACATTTAGAAACCCTTCTTTTGTTGGACTTGTGCGTCATATCAAGCACCAACTGAAGTCTGGTAGTATCAAGAGACTTTCTGCCCCTCTTGTGTCACCATTCGATCCACCAGTTCTCCCTTTGGCGAGTTCATATCCCCTTAGTCCGATTGAGTGATCCTGTCCGAATCTAGGACGTATTAGTGTTTCTATCCATTACGGCTTGAGGGAACATGCATTGCTATCGGGACTAAACTGTTGCAACTACCCTCTCGGCTACAAGGAACGTGGTAGCAAAAAGTTCGTGGAGCGGCATTTCAAGGAGGATGAATTAATAAGGTTGGAGGATGTGAAAGCAAAGCTGGTGGAAAAGGGACCCCATAGAGACATGCTGAAGATGGCGGTTCTATACTTCTTCGAAGGTTGCAATAGGCGCACAAAATGTATTGGATTTTTTTCAGAGAGCCGTGGATGATCTTGACTTATGCAGGACCTTTCCGTGGGGGATATTCTCCTGTGATTACATGTTGAAGGAGATCCCTCACACCATGGATCATTTTGGAGGGTTGGTGAAAGAGAAGACACTATGGCCTCTTCTAGGTTTCTGTGTTCCACTGGAGGTATGTAAAAGAAGTATATGATTATAGCAATTGTATACCACAGATGCTAATTCGTATAAATGTTAGGTTTTGTAGATTCTTGCATTTGAAACAATTCCCAAGTTGGGAAAGGCGTACAGAGAACCTGTTGATGGAGCTGATGCAAACTATCTGAGGATGTGCAGGTGATCATTCAAAGCCACTGGAATGAGAGGGGTGCCGTTATCAGAAATATATAAGGAACTGGGTAACGAAACTGTAAGTGTTCTCTTTGTTTTGTGTTTGTGTTTAAGTGTTTAGTTGAGAAAACATAGGGAAAACTACATATAACTATGAAAAATTAAGGAAAACTACGTGTAACTATGAAACATAGGGAAAACTACATATATGAGAACTTATGGAAAACTACGTATAACTATAAAACTTAAGAAAAATTATGTTGAAGTATGAAAACTTAAGGAAAACTACATATAGTGATACAAATCATGTTGTGTTTTTTGACTGACAGGATATTAACAGCATCATCCACACGAGGACTGCAGAAGAAGACTCTCTCCTGGAAGAAATTTATGAAGTTGTGAAGATGTTGATAAGCCCGATATTGCTGCCAAGAGTTGGGAAAAGCGACTGGGCGAAGGATTGGCGATCTTTTTTGAATGTAAGAAGAAGATCTTATTGCCCGAGAAAAAGAGACATAACCAATAGAAGAGGCCCAACAGATAGCTCAGAATTCGTCTAAAGGAGGAGAAGTTTCAAAGATGATGCAGATGATGAAGAAAATGGTGAAACAGCTAGGGATGGTTCAGAAGAAGGTTGAGGACTTTGATTCAAGATTGGGCATGATAGAGGAGTTTGTGAAGGAAGTGCAGAAAGGCCAAAAAAAGAAGTGAACAAGTTGTTTTGTTTGATTTATTAGTGATTTTAGGACTTGGTGGTTTATGATGTTTTATGAAGTAGACGAATTATGTGTCTTTGGTGGTTTTTGTTGTTTTTTGGATTTAGAACTTGATTATGACTAATATATGACATATGTTGCGAACTAAGATAACATAAATGTCTTCAAAATTAGGATTGGACAAGTCAACATAGAGATACAACATCGCATAACATTAGTTTTAACACATAAACTCTTACAAGTCTTAGCAAACAAAGACTTGTATAATCCAAAATGAAGAAAGAAAGATAACATAGACATAAGTATTAGTACCGAGAATAAGGCTTTTGAGCTCTGCAATCGAGAATCTCATGGACGGGTAATAAGGCTCTTGAGCCCTGCAATCTCTTCAGCCATATCATCCACTTTCCTCCTTAAGCGCCCAATTTCTTCCTCAATAACAAAATCCCATGGCTGAAGAAAGTGCATCCCATCGTCATACAAGTTCAACATAGTTTCACTCAGTATAACTTAGTTTGACTCTGTATTTCGCACTTAGATTCGCCGTCAATATAACTTAGTTTGACTCAGTATTTCACACTTAATTTCACCCTAGTATAACATAGTTTGAGTCATTATTTCGCACTTAGTTTCACCCAATATAACGCAGTTTCACATAGTTTGACAACAAGGTCAAAGATAACTGACAACAATTACCTTGTAGGACTTGCAAGTGAAGTACCTTCTCCCATGTAAGGTATCGAAATCTGATGGATACTTTGGATTTGGAGAAGCATCCTGCATTATTTCTCCGCCACATGGGCATCGGTTGGAATACCGTATTGGGCATTGGCAATGAACCCTAGCATGTCGTAGTGTTTCTTCAACTGCTTCATGTGCATGTATTCTTCATATGGGTGAGTCATCATGATGCAAAGGGAAATAGTGAAATAGAGACAGAGAATAGACGAAGCGAAAAGAGAAAGAGATATGTATGAATGGTGAGAGTGAGAGGAGATATAAGAGGATAGAGTAGAGAGACAGATAGAATACTCGGGAATGAGAGAGAGAGGGACAACTTGACCATGTGAGCAAAATCAACTTTTTAACCCCAAAAAAAAATTTCTTTGTTTTTTCTTTTAGGCGCCACAATATTTTTTATTTCCCCCCCCAAAAAAAATTACTCATAGTTATACAGAAGTTTCGGGTTTTACTAATGTTCTTCATAGTTCTACTTGTGGTGATTTCAAATAATTTCAGTTTTACCTATCATTTTAATTTGTTAATTAGTGTTACAGTTCAGTTTTTTGCATTAAGTTGTAAGGGTATGTGATTAGCGCAATAATATGTTCAAAATCACGATTTTTGAAGAATGTGCTTTTATAAGTTGGTCTTACTAAGAAAATGTTATTCGAAATACAATGGTGTGTAAGAAAGAATGTGGAACGATGATTTTTTTACTCCATGTTATTTTGACTATGATTTTTTAAAAGTTTTTTTCACTAATCTTTTTCAGTTAGAGTATGTGTTATATAAATCAAAAGTTGAATACTGATATACTTTAATCTACACAATCATGGAAGGAATAGAAATAATATCCAAACATACTAATAAGCCGTAGTATTCCATAGGTTTACATAAGCGAAAACCAATAACTAGACAACACAAAAGATGAAACCAACACAAGATGTAATTTCATTCAGCAGGATTGCGATCCCTTCTGAAACCGAACTGTTTCCTCGGTCGCCTTTTGTATTGCGTCCTTTTACGGCGTTATCCAACTGGGGGATTCCTCTTATCCTTTTTCCTTCCTTTCCTCTTGAGCCGATCCGGAGGTATGATCCGGAGATCTTTGATGTGATCTGGTACATTCCAATCAGACTTGTCGAGCACAGAATAAAGAAATAAGCCAATGCCCAAAGTTTCGTCCTGTAATATTTTGTGCACAACTCATGATACTCTATTCTGATTTCACGTCGACGACCAGGAGCAGCATCAACCTCAAGGAAATATAAGTAAGCAGCTAGTCCGTGCAGACGAGGATACTTTTCATAATCATACACCTTGCAGGTACAACTCTTAGCCATCAAGTTCACAAAATAAATCTTCCCATCATCTTTGTCGGTTACCTCATACTCAAGCTCATAACTATTTAGTTCATGCACTGGTTTTTTCTCAGCTATGCCTCAGAGATTGTGCAAGTGAATCTCGAGAAGAGGAACCAGTTTGGTATCAATCGATCCAGATACAGCCTCCTTCCGATGTTCATTAAACCACTCGGAAAGTTGTTTGATGATTGTATCTAAAATTGGTATCAAGGCATATCTCCTTGCGTCCTTAAACGTGTTGTTCATTGACTCCACATTGTTCCTAGTGTCCAAGTTGTATCTATCACCTGAAAAAAAACCATTGCCCATGTCTCTTTCTCACAATGCTCCTCAACATACTTGTACGCTGAAGGATATATCACTTTAAAGGCTGCATAAGCAGAGTTGAACTCAGCCACCGTTTAACACTTAGCCAGCTCCATAAATTTCCATGCGACTAGGGCTTTGTTGGTGTTACAAGCATGTCCTCTCACATTCTGGGCCATATGCCATATACAGTGGCCATGGTGAGCTTGTGGAAACACATTAGCTACTGCTGTGATGAGGCTCAGGTTTCTGTCGCTCATAAAAACTAATTTAGAAGAGTCTAGTATAACACTTTTGAGCATCTCCAAAAACCAAGTCCAACTAGCATTATTCTCACTGTCGAGTACCCCAAACGCAAGGGGATAATGGTGACTATTAGGATCTTGAGCTTTGGCAAAAACTAGTACACCCCATATCCGTACTTTAAAAATGTGGCATCGACAACTATCACTTTCCTCATGACCGCAAATCCTGCAATGCAAGCTCTCAAAGCTATGAATAGGTACTTGAACTAATTTCCCTCATCCAACTTCACACCTGTTGTTGTTCCTGGATTGACCTGCTCTAACATGTACAAGTAGCTATACAACAACTTGTAACTGGCTTCCAAACTACGACGCAAATAAGAAATAACTAGATTTTTTCCTCTCAAGTTGTGGAATATGATATCGTTACACCAAGTCTTAACTTTAGAAGACTTATGATATATCTCGGAACAGGAGTTCTCACTTGTCCAGGATATTCCTCATTCAAAAAATATGCAACTAATTTCGCTGAGCCTTTCCTTTTGATGTTGCTGATGTTACTTTGACTGGTTTGAGAGCATGTATGCACACCCGTGTACCTCATAACTGAAAACATTTCGGTATGTGGAATCTTTGCAGCTCGAAAACCCCATTTACAACTTCCTTCACAACATTTTATCACCAATAATCACGATCCGAATTTTTGGTAACATAACCAAATCATTCACCAAATGCGGCTCTATCAACCATCTATTGAATTGCTTTCTTACTTGGAAATTCCTGAAGCTTTCTAAGATTTAAACCGTCTTCCCACTCCTCTATAACCTGACTAGATTTTTCTACAGGTGGCTGTTCAATCTACCTATCTGCAAAATCAGTGTCCATATCATTAACACTATCCATCGCAGCTGCAGTGTCCATATCATTAACACTATCCGTTCGCAGCTGCAGTGTCCGTCCCTGCTGCGGTGTCTGTCTCAGCTGCGGTGTCCATCTCAGTTTCGGTGTTCCTATCAGTTGTGGTGTCTGTATCCATACAATCATCTCCTGTTTTTACCATCATCATTCTCTGCCTCTATCAAATCCTTCTGTTGATTTGCTTGCCCGTCTCCTACGTACAGAGTTATGGCTTTATGTTCGATTTCATCATCAATTCCCTCCAACACTTGGTAGTTCATACAAAACGAACTTAGGCCCACTCTCGACAGCTTATCTAACTCCTCTGATCTACTCGTCTCCTCCACCAACAAAAGACTTTTACGGTTCTCTTTATCAATGGTCGTTAGGTAGACAATCAAATCCTCATCATCACAAATATTTTGCTCTTCCTCACATCCTACCACCATCGGCATGTACCTCAATGACAGTTTAAACTTACTTTCATCCAATGTAAGCTTTTTGTATATCCTTTTGTTTATCATTGCCAAACTTATATCATCCACTATTGTCTTCAAGGTTACACTATAAATGCGACTTTTGAATTTGAAATGTATGCTCACGTGTTTCGCCATTGTATCCTACAAAAAACAACAGAATATAAGTTCTAATTCTATTAGTTGTTCTCAGTTCTACTGAGTTGGCTACAGTGATACCACCTGTTCTGAATTCTACCAAGTTATCTACAGTTATACCAAGTTTAAGCTAGTATACTACAATTAACATTTCTACTAGTTATACCAATTTATTCTTCATCAAGAATTCAAATTAAATCTTAGTACGATTGGACTGAGATCTCGGTGGGAATCTACTCATAACTGAGACAATTTGCCCTCATACATTCAACCACATGCTTACATTTTATATCAATTTCATATACAAATCAACCAAACAAACCCAAAACTAATCGCGTTTCAACAAATTCATTTACAAACCATGTATCTGATTTCTATCCAATGTAGTGAGACTCGCGGAGAAGAGAAGAACTAACATGCATTCCGACCTGTCCCTTAGAAATGTTCGTCGGTGGAAACGTTGACGTCCGACTGTGTCACCAGAGAAGCTATCAACGTTGATAGTAGAGTATCTGGCAAAGAGGAGACAGAGCTGAGGTCAAAGAGGAACCGGAGAAGCTATCAAAGACGAGCTGAGAGAAGGCGGAGCTGAGGTCGTCGATCTTTATTATTTCTGATTTTTTGTGTAATTTAAATTACAAACCGTAAACAAAAACCAAACCACCAACTTTTTTCCTCTAACCAATCCAACCTCTATCCAATCTAACCAAAATTCGAAATTCCATTTTTAAAAAAAAAAATCTTTCCACCCAGTTAAGGGTATTTTCATCTTTGCACAATAAGTTAATGAAATAAGGGCATAGAAGATTAGGGGAGCCCATAGGAGATTTGCCTTTTGACTTTTGGGGAAATGAGGGAGATGCCTCCTCTAGAGATATGAGAGAGAAAAAAAGAAACAAGAAAATAAAACAATCTCATCCATTGATTTGGTTCTATCCTACTGTTCAAAAGGTGATCTGCGTGATGAGAGTGGATTAGCCTATAGTTTTCCTTTTTTTAATAGTTACCCAGTAGATTTTTTTTTGTTTTTTCTATTTTGTTGTTCCATTTTCTTTGATTTATTTTGGTTTATAATTTTTTTTAAATTGATGTTGGATAATATTTTATAATTAATACATTAAAGTTTGAATTTAAAAATATTTTAATTAATATTATAATTGTTGACTATTACTGTATATAGTTGTGGTTAAGTTTAAAGTATATAGTTTGAAGTTATTGAAATAGAATTGTGGTTAAGTTAAAATTTAGGATAAATATTTGAAAAATAAATTAAGAAAGTCATAATTTCTATAAGGAATAGGTTTAAGTCTAGTATTTATATCATTTGTAAAGATTTGATCTATGACTATGTATGTTGGGTTTAAATTTGGAATTTAGGGTTTTAGATTTAGGATATAGATTTAGGATGTAGATTTAAGATTTAATGTTTGAGATATAAATTTTACATTACAAATTATATTGTAAAATGATTAAATTTTGATTTGAAGTTTAAATTTATATTATGTAAAGATTGAAAATTAATATTTATTTAAAAATAAATATTTAATGTTCTATGATATAGGTCAATATGAGGTATGTGGCTTAGGGTTTAGGGTTAATATTTAGAATGAAATATATGGTTTGAATTTAGAATATACTTGGAGATTAATTTTAAAATTTATATTATAAGTTTGAGTAGAGGTGTCAAAATGGATAAACCAACCCAAACCAAACCATATCCAAATGAACCAATTCATTTATGGATTATGGATAAATCCAATCCATTAACTTAATGGATTGGGTCAATCCATAACTCATTTAAATTAATGGATTAATGGTTTTAATGAGTTGACCCATTCTTATATATTATTAATACTATAAATTAATTGAAATAGCTATGTTATTATGTAAATTTCCAAATGATAATATCATTAACATTATCTAAAATATGTATATGGTTATGCAAATTTAAAAGTAACAATAAGACTAATGAAATTAAAAAACCATAAAATTAAAACAAAGTATTTCATCAAAAGTAACATTATGTGAATATGTCCATTGCATTGTTCTTGCCTGACTTTATAATAAAATTTTCTGTAAAAACATAAATATTGAAAATAATGAATGAATCACCAATTTTAGAAATTGTCGTGCATAAGTTTTATAACTCTTAATTATAAAAGACGTCTCCTTCTGTAGTTCTAAAAGATGGAAATCAGTAGCACATAAATGACATCGCGTCTCTTCTCCTAGCTTCTTCTGAGACTTCTCTCACAGCATAATCTTCCTTTCTATGATGGTCACATGTCTGCCAAAAACTCCCAGTTAAGACTAATTTGCAATACAATTCAGTAACACTCGAAATTTAGAAACTACTTGTTATGACAATACATCATGCTTCTGTGGTGGATTTTTTCAATGTTAATAAATTAAATACAGACATGAAATTGTCAGTCCAAGAGAAGATACTAACCCTGAGTAAAACTGCCACTCAATTGTCTTGGGTCAGTTTTGCGAAGAGCACTATTTCCATATCCAAAACCTGTAGACCAAACAAGCCTTTCCAATTAATTATTTGGTGAACCATCCTTGCAATGTAAACATATACGAGAATGACATCAAGCAAGTGAGGTAGAACAAGCAACAAGAGATATGGTTCATGAATGTATAGAACATGAAACTGTCTTTAAATCTTGCTAAGTGAGAATAGTTCAGAGCTTTCTCTGAAAACGATAAAAACAGACCCAACATACAAAACACAATGAAAAACCAGATTCAAAGATATACAAACCCACAACAGTAACCCAATACAATCAAGTTACGGAATGGGATAGACAAGAAGATAAGAACAAAACCCAATACAAGAAACTAACCAAAGAAATGAAAAAAATATAACCCAATACAATTCATATACAGCCGACATCACTGAGACTCGAGATATCAACGTCACGACATTGCTACTCAAAAACTCAAATACAAACCATAAGATAGAAACCCTCTTAACTGTGTATTGGAAGTTAAGGGAATCACTTGTAAACTAACGAGTCAAAATCATCGATAGATTCATTTCTAAACACAATCAAATCAAACCCAGAAAATACATTTCAATCAATCACAAATAAGCAAAATCGATTACCAAAAAAACCCAAATTGAAGAAAGATAGATGACGATACAATGTGATTGTCATCAATGGTGTATGTGTTGAAGATAGATCGAAAAAGAGAGTTCAGAGAGAGTATCGTGAGAGAAAAAGAGGAAAAAGAGAGAGATCACAAGAAATTAGAAGATTATGTGAGAAAATGGGCTGGATTGGATAATCTATCAAACCATTTAAATCCAAACCAATATTGATCCAACTCAGTAAATCCATTAACCCATAAAAACCATAAACCCACTAATATCCAAATTGTTAACCCATTAAAACCATGGGTTGGTTTGGTCTGGGTCAATCCATTAATTATAACCCATTTTGACACTCCTAAGTTTGAGGTTTAGATTTTCAAAACATGTTTAGGGGTTTTGTTTTGTTTAAAGTACAACATACAAACTTTTTTATTCCACAAATCATCAGAAATTTGTTTATAATATTATAACCAATTTATTAGACTATACAGAAAAATCGGTTCACACTAAACTAAATTAAAACAACATTAATTTAGGTCACTGGTATGTTATTTTGTAATATCTTATAATGATATTTCATTACACTTATATATTACTTTTATACTAAATTTTCCAAAAATACATAATCTTTTATAGCATAGCTTATCCAAAATATACATACCAAGTCTAATACTAACTCAACCTACTACATAACTTCAAAACTTGTAAAAGCTCTTTGCCAATAGTGTTCTGCAGCTTCTCCATGCTCTGTTATGTTTTGTCTGTATTAATTTTCCGAGTCAACGAACTAAGAAACGTTCCTGACAATATAAAATGCAAGAAACCGGTTTTACGGACAGCAGATTAAAAATAAGAAACCAAAAAGGAGCCACGGAGAAATTTTGATTACCTTGGGACTCTATTTCTGTATCATGCACATCATATCATTGTTGCTTGGTCTCCTCAGGAGCTGTTGCTCTTCTTGGTATAAGCTATCCAAACTGTTTATGAATCTGTAGAAGCAATGAAGTTTCTCTCTATATAATCAAGCGAGGACGGTCAAGTGGTCTTGAGCAAGCTTCGGGCCCTATACGGTTCCGGGTTCGAATCCCGCTGGTCACTGGGGATAAAATTTAACATTTGGGATTTCCCAACGTCCGGTGACAGAGGCGTAATCCGACCAATAATGTAGGCTGTTACGAACACTCGCCGCTAGTCTAAACCCACCTTGATGGGGGCTAGGATACACCGGATTATTCAAAGAAAAAAAAAGAAGTTTCTCTATTTAAATGAAAGAGGGTGAGTCACAGGCAAACCATTTGAGTCTCTCTGAACAAACAGAAAGAAAAGTGAAAATAAGACAACTGGAAACCGCAGCAATACAGTAGAGTGGCTCAAAACCAACCTGCAAAATATTAAGCTGGTCTGAGAGAGTTGTAGCTTCTGTTTGCAAAGACTTCAAACATATTGTTGTCTGTAAATCTAAGACAGAAATACTCATACATAGGGACCTCGAATTCAGACAGAAACAAACCTCTCAAGCCAAGGAAGTTGGTAAAGATATTTCATGGCTGCTTCAACATACGATGACTCTCTACATGGAGGCTGCGTCGTTCCCAACCTTGAGCTTTATGGTTTTAAACCCTTCTTCTCAGTACTTTGCAGAAAAATTTGAAGCCTCAACTGGATAAACTATCGAAATCTGAACATAAGCCATTACAAAGATCTTTTAAGAGCCTCCCACTGTTTTTCTTTCAACGCCATAACAGTCTACAACCATCGCATTGCCAATCAATATTTCTACACAAATGTCAACACTGAGGATCTCAAAATTGCAATACAAGACATAATAAGAAGCTTATCAAAAAGACCACAAATCTGAGATGTGACAGAGAAACTACCTCTAAACACAACAAAGGCATATATATGAGACCAAAACATCACTGTTTGAGTATCCCCAAACAAATCAGAACCCTAACTAGATCTTCAAAGTCTAGTAATATAAAAAAAAGTTCCTCCGATGCAAGTAACTCACCAAACAGCAACAAGTCTTGTGTATGAGAATGCACTCTTGAAGAAAGAAGAAACAGACATGCGTACTTGATAATTTCTTATCTAGCTCATCTGATAATTTCTTGACAAGTTCCACAAAGTTCCATAAGCACTTGGGTGCCACTTTTCCCACCAGACAGCTCCTCATTAAAGTACTCTAACCGAGAGGCAAACGATGATCCAGCTGATGATGTTGATCTGTTTTTAGTCGAAGAAGCAGCATGAATCACATGTACATGCTCTTCAGGCTTCTGATAATAAAGGTTCTCCTTTGGCTGCATAAAAACAATACAGACTCGAGGATGGTGTTTGATGAGAAGAGTTAAAAACACTTGTAACTAGCGGATAGAACTTACCAGCACAGCGTTACATGCAAAGACAGATCTTTTGCTCTTAGAACCGAGCTTTACATGAAAAGACATAATAGATTACAAAACTATATCTGTCTGACTTTATACCTAGTATTTATGTGTTTTGCCACTGTTGGGAAGCACACCACCTTTTTACCCTACACAAACTATTTCACCATACTTAGAAGAATTTATTTGCTTTGGAGTGATGATCAGGACTCTTTCAGAGATTTGTATTGGAACTCCATTATTTTCTTACCTTATTCTATTAATCATCTATTCGGATATCTATTATGTTTGTTTGATTACGTTTGAGTTGTCTTCTTTGTTAGAGCTAGAGTTTTATTAGGGTTTATATGTATTTTTAATTATAGAAATTCTTGGGCAAATCCATAAGGATCCTTCACCAAAGTTGATCTCAATGCTTGTGTTCTATAGTAGCTAACTAGAACCCTGAACTTAGGATATAGATAAATACAAAGATAGGTATGACAAATTTTGGATTAGTTTTATTTCATCCAAGAAAAAAAACTAAGTAAGATGAGTTGATATACCAGCATCGATCGACAACTGGCCAGTATCCGCGGACAGAGCCTCACGAGTATCGATTGCCATTTAACTTTATCGATTGACACTCAATCAATACAGTAGGTATGACAAATTTTCCTTGTTACGTTTTTATTTATGATTTATTTTCTTGCCAATTTTTGGACTGTATAACACTAGGGAAAGTGTTGTTTAAGTCTTAGGGGAGATAGCTATTGATATTGTGATTTATTTTGATCTTTATTTTTATGTGTTTTAATTAAATTTTTGTAGAGTCAAGAAGGGGATTATGATCGTTTTCAATTTTTACTTATTATCTAACCACTCTATAGCACGATTGTTAGATTTATTGGCTGCTTAAGTGTACTAGAGATACCTAAGTAGATCACCTACCATTATATCCACACTTGCTGAGAATATTTGAAGGAACTAAATTTGACCTCCGACGTAATTGAACCTAATTATCTTGCTTTGGAGCTTGGTATACACTGGATCAGATTCCTCTTTCGGGTCTAAAAGGTAAAAGTTTGTGTGTTCTTAGTTTCATTCTCTCTTCTCCTACTGCTTATTTCTAGAGTAATTAATTAGAAACCTGATCATAGGATAGTTAGGCACACGGGAGAGCATGGTCTATTACATCTATCTAATCCTGCTGAGCTAGGTTGTTAGACGGACGCGAAAGCTGGTTTGGATAATGTAGTGAAGAAATGGGAATTGGTTCTTCACGCTTGTCTGGAAGGAGTATCGATTGATAGTCACACTATCGTATCTATCAACACTCAATCATAAGTTTTCATGCGTGAGCTAGAATCACATAATTCCAGACATCTGAATAGTAAGTGCATGCAAGAGCTGGTTTACTTGCTTATATAAATTCAAGTTCTAGGATCAAACCCTTAGCATCTATAGATTAGAGTCTTCATAACCTGAATGAAACCATAAGTCTATAACCGTACTACCATCAAAGAATTCCTCTATTTACTGCTTTGTATCATTTAACCTAGATTGATCTGAAACTGAAGTTTATTGTGTGAGATATCAGGTCTTTGTGGATACGATCCTTAAGTATACAATCGGTCTCTTATTTGAGAGAGTTGTTCTTGGGGTAATTTGAGCATATCACTAACTGTAGCAAATTTCCTGGTCATACTAATAGTGATAAATAATAGGAGTTCCACCAATATCGTCTTCCTTACCGCCTATTATGATCTGTGCCTGGAGGAAGACACTGTGATTCGGAAAGTCACTCCGCTTATAGGATTCAGTGGAAAATCAAGCAAACCTTAGTAGGTTTATCTCCAGGCTATCAGACAAGTGTCATGCTTTGTTTGAAGCCCTCAAGAATCCAAAAGATTTCAAGTGGAGTGAAAAATGCGAGATCGCTCTAGCTAAGCTCAAAGAATACCTCACTACACCTGCTTTGTTGTTGAAGCCAATGGATGGAGAAACCCTACTGCTATACCTGGGTTTGTTAGAACATGCATTAAGTGCCGTACTGGTACGATAAGAGGAAGGCAAGCAACTCCCAGTGTACTACATTAGGAAATCTGTCCTCCACACATAAACCCACTATAGCCATTTAGAAAAGCTAGTGTTAGCCTTGGTGATTGCAGACTGCAAATTACGACCTTCATTCCCTCGGCATCAGATTGTGGTAGTACCTTCCCATCAAATCTGTGCTCCACAAGCCGGGAGTACCAGGGCGATTGGCAAAATGGGAAGTGAAGCTAGGAAAGTACGACGTAATATTAAAGCCGACCACCGCCATTAAATCGCAGGTTTGGCAGATTTCGTGGCCGGTCTTTCTCCTGCTATGCTTCCAGCATTGCTTCAAGAGATGAGCGACTGAAATTCTTGTGAAGAAGAAGGAAAATGGAACCTGCACGTAAATGGATCAAGTAAAATAAGAGGGTCAGGAGTATGCATAGTGCTCACTTCTTTGGCTGGAGATACGGCTTTTGAAGCCGTAAAATGCAACTTTAAGATAATTGTTATGGTATTTTTTTGGTGGGATCTTTTGTAGGTAGTACAGAAAAGTAAGTAGACAATAGAAAAGCAAGAATAGAGACTGGAAGAGAAGTTTTTATTGATCTTTGAGCAAGAAATACAATGTTTGGTGTATGAACCCTAGTTCTAGCCGCCTAGATCTATTATCTTAGTCTCGCAAACTCGATCTCTTATTCTAGGGTTTGGGCTCCCCTTTTATAGCTCATTAGATTTTTGTTATTAGGTTACGCTCTTCCATATTTTTGCTGGGATCTCTCCAGGCAGGAATCTGAAGGTCGGTGTCCTGCTCGAGGGCTAGAGGAATTCCTTGAAGGATTATTTCCCCAAACGTTTGTGTAATACCCAAATCCAGCTATCTAGGCCGCGGTTGAAGGCTTACGTCGCTCGGTCCAGTTACTGGTCAACCCTCTCTATTCATTGAACCCTTCTTAATTAATTTCGCTTTTAGGAATGGGTTCACTTAGACCTTAGCAAAAGACTACCTAGTCTTTTTCTGGCTTAGATCATTTCTAATAATATGCAGTGGAACATTCTTATCTAACCCTTGATCTAATCCAATCAAGTTCTCGTCCGGCCTAATTGTCTAAAACATTGTCAGTTCACTTAGCTACCATTTCAGGTTATAGACCAATCCTAGACATGTTTCAATTCAAACAAATCCGAGGTTCCATTTCCCTAAACCATTCTACCAGCATCATAGAAAGTTACTAATCTATCCAAGTAAATGCTAAGTCATAACTTTGCCACATCCCTGGAGCCTGTTAGCTCATTAGTCCCCCGTTGATCTGAACTACTATTGCTTGTGTATAGAACCATTCAACTCATTGAGTCTCCTCTTGGTCCTTGACTTTGTCCCTGCAATAGAAACTCCCTTTGGTACTTAGTGATTCAACCAACCATCCCCACAGACTAAGTAACCATTGAGAAGTCTTCAACGGTTAATGATTTGCATCTGGCCCTTCTCGGCTCATGCATCATTGTATTTCCTCAACGGCTTATGACATCATGTCCATACTCTGAACTAACAACTCCCAACAGATCCTAAGTCAATCAACCAACCACCTCACATGACTTGGATTCATTGAGTCTTCACTCTGACTTCACCGGCCATGGAACAACATTCCAACGAACCCGATCAGCCTTGCCCTTCAAACCAATGTATCTATGATCAAGTTAAAGTCGGCCCTTTGATCCATAATCTATAGATCAAGATGTCGGTACTCAACTATAATAATACCATACACGGTGTGCAAACCGAAATCCACACTGTCAATTTCCGTAAATTAAAGAAAGTCAAGTGAACCCGATTTTCCAAGACCTTGGATTATCTGCGTAAACACACGAAAACGAAAAAGAAAGAGATAACAGAATATCGATAGTAAGTTGCACAGAGGCGTTTTGTTGATTGATAAGAACAAAGCTACTGGATTTTCCGAAGAACAAATCGAGTATAATCTTATCTAACAAAGAGAATCTCAGAACAAAGGGGAAGAAGAATCTAAGTAAAGTTTGGAGTATGCAGCCACCTAAATTCTAGGTTTTTCTAAGCTAGCTAAGAGTTTCTAGGTCAAAATCTTCGCGCCCCTTTGTGGCTTTAGCTTTAGCTCCCCTCATATATACCTTTTTGGGTCTGTTCCTCTTTTCTTTTATGCCCCTAGGTCAGGTTTATCGCTTCGCAGAAATATTCCTTTTTATCTCGATCATCATCATTATCTTGGAAACTTGACACTTATCTTCCGATTTTACGAGATTTATCTTCTTCTACAAGTAAAGATACACCGTCATAACATTTTTGGGCTCAATTTCGTTTGAAATCGCAAGTGGGCTTTAACCCCGTTCTATGCCTCTTTGGGCCGTATTTCGACTTAAACTTTTTTATGATTTCTTCGAAATAACGTTCTTGATACGACGTCGATTTAACAAGCAATTTCACACTTATCGTATAGTTTAGAAAACTGTGGTGTTAAATTAACCGTTTCCGTTTATAGGATAACCATGGCCTTCATTCGGGAAAACAAATCTTCGCGGTTGTTTTGGTAAAGTCCCAACGGTAATTCCAATCGGGAAGAAATGAAGGGTGGATCAATCGAGGTTCAACAGAAGGCATCAGGTCCGGTCCATGTTGGGTCCAACTCGCCTCAGGGGGCGAATTGAACTGCTAGTTTGGTCCAACTTGCCTCGCGGGTGAGTTGGACTGCTGGTTCGGTCCAAATCGCCCCCGAGGTAAGTTGGACTGCTAGTTTGGTCCAACTTGCCCTCGAGGCGAGTTGGAATGCTTGTTCGATTCAACTCGCCCCCGACGCGAGTTGTACTGCTCGTTCGGTCCAACTCGCCCCCGAGGCGAGCTGGACTGCTCGTTTTTTCCAACTCGCCTCTGAGGCGAGTTGGACTGCTCGTGTTTTGATACTCGGAAACTTTTGTCGAGATTGCATCAAGAAATTTTTCTCACAGAAACATAATTTTAAACGTTGATTTCGAGATAACCATTTTGACCCCAACAGTTAGCCCCCCAACTCGCAAGTTTTGAACACGATTCTTGCGGGCGAGCGATGTTGTTAATTTGAATCTGCGGTTAGAATTGATTTTTCTCGAGAAGTTTTCTCCGATTATTTTAATGCGGGAAATTTCTTCAAATTTTGTTTCTGCTAGAAGTATTGAGCTCTCATTCTTAATTCGCTCCATAATCTCTAAATTTCTCACGTTCTCTTTGCACTCTCTTTTAGAAACTTCTCTCCACCAAGATGTCTTCTTCTAGCACTGTCCAGATCAATATTAGTGATGTCAAGATGGGAAATGCCGCCGGCGCGAGTTCGCTGGCTCTTCCTGCCGCCAGAGTTGTCCAGCTCACATTGCGGAGTTTTTTTCCATTCAGAGTGAGTTGGCGCGTCGCGAGGCCGAGGATATGGTTAACCCCACACGTGGCGTGTCCCCGAGACCTGTGTCTCCAGAAGAAGCCTTGACTGCCAAGGTCCCCCCCCCGGTAAGCGATGTCGTTCCTGCTAGAGGGGCGGTTGCCACGGATGCATCAGCACCTGAGGCCGAAGTTCAGCCATCAGGTTCTTCTACGATTCCGGTTCATGTTGTCGATGCTGAACCGGTCCATGAGTCGGTGCCTCCTCCCCCAGTAAATAGAGAGATCGTATTGAGGTTGCTTGCTCTTAGTGCGATTCCGGTTGCTATGCCGAAAAGTTAGAAAAGGCCATGTGTTAATCCCGACGCAGCTAAGAAGAGGAGGTGCGCCAAGGACTCTAAGGCTGGTCCTTTGCCTACAAAGGCGTCTGGTTCAGGTCAAATGTCACGACATCGCGCCAAGGTTCGTTTCGAGAGAAAAACTGCTGCCCTTTTAGCGTGTGCATATCAATCGTTTCCTGACTGCCCTTTCTTCTTTCTCTCGCATTTTGTCTCGTTGATCGATGGAATGATCATTGAATGTGGATCAGAGGCCGATCATCTTGCTAAAGAGTTAGCGGAGTCGCGAGAAAGGTCGTCGCAACTCTAAGGGAAGTTGAAGTTTATCAAGGATGATCATTCCCTCGAAGTAACTCAGTTTGAGTCTCTGATTGGTGAACTCGAGCGAGATTTTGGGAAGACCGCAAGCATTTTTCTTAAGGTTAAAGAGGAAAAGACAAAGTTAGTGGATGCGGAACGAAACTTGGACCTGATACTCGCGGGCATGAAGTCTGAGTGCACCCTTCCATGTTTCTTAGGTGATACCGATGGTTAGGATCCCATAGCTGAGGAGGATGGAGACGGCGCGGTTCCAAAACCAGATGGGGTGATTGGTGAAGGCGAGGTTCCGCGTACGGAGGATGATTGATTTTTCAGTCTCGTGTGAGACTTTCTTTTTAATGTTATCATTC